>PVKU01001719.1:0-72735 GCA_004027475.1 Anoura caudifer
CCCCCCCAGCTTTTGTCCATATGTCTTTCATACTTGTTGCTCTAATCCCTTCCCCTTTTCCCTGGATATTCCTATCCCTCTCCTCTCTTGTTCTCAATTTTAGTGTCTTTGGTTATATTATGCTTGTTTGTTTGTTTTTTTGATTAGGTTCCTGTTAAAGGTGAGATCATATGGAATTTTCTAAATCAAATGAAAGTAGGTCCTTCAAGGTCTCAGAATGAATATTGCTAACTCTATAAAATGCTACCTTTTATGAAAAATGCTGACTCACCATAGCTTAGACTCTGGTATCTGCTGTAATGAAATGATAACCAAAGAACAAGTAATTTTGGTTTCAACTTCTCCAGATGCCAGCAAGTCAGGATGCCAGGATGTCAGTTTATCAGAGTTCATAACCAGTGAAGCTAAATCAAAACAATGAGGAAAAATCTCCCATGAAGATTAATGTTTAACTATGCATTACCTTTTTTCTAGGGGAGAACATCTTTATTATTATATTGTTTATTCTCAGAGAATATTATTCAAAACATTTGTGACCCTTGGCAAAGTTTATACATTTGAATTTGTGACAATCCCAGTTAACATTCCCTTTTATAGATTTCAGACTTCTTAATTTCCACTTTTTGTTTTTGTTTCACACCTCTGGAATTTCAATGCTACACTGATAGTGGACTGAAGTTAATAACATACCCTTCATTATCTTTCAGAACTAGCATTTTCAGTTCCATGTTGCAGTAGTTACTATCAGGATATCCTGCTAAAGACGTACCTACTCTTGTGAATATTTTATCTTAAAGAAAGGGTAATGCTTATCCCAACTTTTATTTCTGCTGGAGTATCACTCTCTGAGAATTTGTTAAGTGAAGATGATGTTGACACTATTGATGTTTCTGTCCCTAGAGATTTAGCACTAATTACCCTCTCATGTTTTTTCCTTAAGCCAATGCTTTTCTCCGCCTTTGAATTTTCCAAGATGCAAGTAGCATTTATATCTGATATGTTTCCCTTCTCCTTTTAAGTTCAAAATACACTTTTAATTTTTTATTCCCTTGTTGTTTTTCTATGCTTTTCAGAAACACTCAGTTTAACCTGTTTCTTAAGTTTCATCTCCAACATACCTAAGGTTGGCACATTTTACCAGATTTAGATGCTTTCTTTCTTTTTTGTTTTCCTCTTGATTTCTGACTCAGAAATTTGTTTTGTTAACATATTCTTCTAGTTTTCATCTTGTGGAGTTTTACATAGTGAAAGAAATGAAATCATTTAAAGTTGGGCTTGTCACAAGTGTCTACTCTTCAGACAAATCATGTTCACCTTCGACTTCCAGAGTTGGATAAAAATACTCAAGAGATACTCTCACATGAGACTAATGTCTAAACCAGGACAGGACTTGATCTGTCATTGTCTTTTCTCACTCTTCTTTAAGATGTCTTTTTTTTTTTTTGTCTTGGCTGGAGTGGCTCAGTGGATTGAATGCTGGACTGTGAACCAAAGGGTCACTGGTTCTATTCTTAGTGAGGTCACATACCTGGGTTGTGGGCCAGGTCATGTCCCCAGTAGGGGGCATATGAGAATCAACCACACATTGATGTTTCTCTCCTCTTTCTCCTTCCCTTACCTTCTCTAAAAATAAATAAATAAAATCTTTAAAAAAAGGTGTCTCATTTTATGTGTATTTATTTTTAGTCCAACTTCATTAAATTTCTCAGATTTGTTTTTAAGACACAAATTACATCTCAATTTGCATCTGAAATGCAATTTATTAGAAATAATAAAAATTATTAGAGGTAGTTATAAATTATTAAGAATGCTTGAAACTTACCTAACACTTCCTTTATACCATTTTATACTTTTCTTACTAATTTCTTCCCATCGATATCTCCACATTCTCTGTAATTGCTTAGCATAACTGTCCTTGATAATAACTTTTGTTTTCCAATTACTCTTTTACCTTTGGATTCTTTATCTGTATCTTTCAATAATCTCCTGAATGTGGGCCCCCGCTGAAAAATTGTTTCTGGTTTGTTTTATGAGAACTTTCATTGCTTTTTCTCTTAGATTTCCCTGGGTTCTAGTCACTCTTTTCTATCTAGTTAAAACTTGCATATGCTCTACTTTAATAATGTCTTTTTCAAAAACTTAAATTAGGAGCAATTTTATTTTCCATTTATATCATTCTAACTGGTCTTTGATATCTCATTTTTTTCTTAAACAAAAACAGGATCATTTATGCTTTACTTTTCTTCTAACAAAATCTCTTTTTTTATTCTTCTACTGCTTCTATTCTGATATTAAAACTGAAACATATTTTAATTAATCCAGATCTTCTTGATTCCCTACACACCTTCTATCTTATGTTTTCCATCATTTTGTACATTATTAACCTACTTCAACCTAAGATGATACATTATTTTTATCCACTTATTGTTTTATAATAAAATTCTACTACTTCAGTAGCCGTAAAGCTACAATTATGTCCTCTGTAACCTAAATTAATGATATATAAGAAATTAATAAATCTACAGTCATTTCAAAATCATTTGGTGGGAAGATGAGAATTGAATGCATGGACTAAACAGATGAATTTAAGGTTACCACTATCACAGTGTCATTCCTACACCCAAAGTGAAATTATAATATGTAGGGGAAAATGTGGTACTACAGCCATTATGAGTTTGGCACTAAACTTCAAAGTTAGAAAAAGATGCACTAGTGCTCTGAAGCACACTTTCATACTATATTTGCTTAAAGACAAAAAAAAAAAAAAAAGACTGATGCAGACACCGGCCCACAATGTCTGTGTCATTATGGATGAAATGAGACATTGACACAGACTACTGAGTCTGGTAGAGGAAAAACGAACAGTATGGCTTTTCTCTCAAGGGGAGCAAAAGCCACAGCTCTTGTTTCAATGAGCTTTTATTTTCTTACTGGGCACATTACATGAAGGTCCTCATTAACTATGCACAGGTTCACTTTAGGTGGTTACCTTTTACAGACAACAAAAGAGTCAATGCCCCTAATCACATCACAGAAGAAGGATATTTGCAAATGAAAAAGAGAAAAGTGGTCGAACCAGTTGCACTTCATGCTGGGGAGTTTTAGCATGGATTTCAGGAAGTTACTTTGCAGTAAATGTTTGCTGCAATTCAGGGTGAGGGAATTTTTATCAAAAGCAAGACTCAAAGCAGCCTAGGCACATTACAAGCCTGATTCCCTATGAAAGAACTTATCCATGGGCATGGGTCCTGTTCATCTCTGAGTGGGAGCTGGGCCCACAAAAAGCAGAACAGTCTCCTACAAAAAACATCCTAACAAAACCCAGGAATCTTTATCTAACATGCTGATATCTAGAAAGACTCTTTTTAAAAAAATATTAGTTGAATGACTCTGCTTATTAATCCTCTACAATAGCCAAGCATCTGCAGAGAATCACAGGAGGTGCCAATCGTGCTTCAGACACTATATATATTTCAAATCAAACAGATACCAAATAAATCATAAAGCCCCCACCATTTGACCAAAGCCATGGCAGATTAAGGCCCTATTGGTTTGCTTCTTTCTGAGGCTCAAGATGGATTTGGATTCTCAGGTCCACCAAACTGAAGAGAATAACACAACTGTTTTCATTGCAAAGGTCTGCTAATGAAGCTTCCTGAGACTTCTGTATCAGGGAACGTGGAGCAATACAAGCAGTAGTGCACAAACAGAATTTGAAATGCTATGCCCCACAAGTACTTGCCAGTCTGAGAAAAATAGAAACAGCAAAAGAAAAAAGCTTCTACTTTTCAAAAATAAGTGTATCTCATTCTAGAGAAAAAAAAAGTACCTTAAAAAAGTGAATACAAAAATCCAAGCCTTAAATTTTATGGGTAGGTTTTTGTTCTACTATATCAATGCTGCCTTTCAAATTTTGAACTGAAAAAAGGACACAAACAAAAGGAAAGACAAAAATCATATGATCATATCAATAATGCTGAAAAACCATTTGATAAGGTATAGCTCCCATTTATAATAAAAACTCCTCAGCAAAGTGGGAGTAAAGACAGCATACCTCAACATATATGAGAAATTTCAACATATATGAGAAATACAAACCACATATGAGAAACCTACAGCTGACATAATACTCAATGGGCAAAAACTAAAAGTTTCTCTCTTAAGATGAGGAATAAGACAAGCATTCTGATTTCACCACTTCTACATTGCAACTTCTAACCACAGGAATAAGACTAGAAAAAAAATAAAAGGCATCCAAATTGGAAAGGAGGAAGTAAAAGTGTCATTGTTTGCATATGATATGATGGTATACCTATAGATTCCAACAAAAAAAAAACTGTAGAAAACTCTGTAGACTCCAACAAAAAACTACTTGACCTAATTACTGAATTTGAAAAAACAGTGGGATGCAAAGTCAGTATTCAGAAATTGCAGGAATTCTTGTTCACTAACAATGAAATATCAGAAAAAGAAATTAGGAAAAAATCCCATTCACTGTATCAACAAAAATAATAAAGTAATTAGGAATAAATCTAACCAAAGTTGTAAAAGACTGGTACTCAGAAAACTAAACAATGAAGAAGGAAATTTAAGAAGACACAAATAAGTGTAAGAATATACCATGTTCATGGATGGAAGAATTAACATAATTAAAATGTCCATAACCCACACAGGAAAAAAAGTGTGGGGAGGGTAGCAATGCACATATCAGACAATAAATATGTCAAAAAAGGGCCATAAAAAGAAACCCAGAAGGTCACTTCATAATACTCAAGGCAAGAATCCACAAAGAAGACATACATATTCTAAATATATATGCACCAAAAATAGAAGCACCAAAATACATAAAGAAAATCTTGGAGGATTTCAAGAAAGATATTGATAGCAACACAATTATAGTAGGGGGATTTCAACACCCCACAGTAAACAATGGATAGATCTTCCAAACAAAATATCAACAAAGACATTGTGGCATTGAATAATGACCTAGATCAAATAAATTTAACTGATTATATATATATATATATATATATATATATATATATTCCCAAAGAAGCAAAATACACATTCTTTTCAACTGCACATGGAACACTTTCAAACATATACAACATGTTAGGTCACAAAACAAGCCTCAACAAATTCAAGAAAATTGAAATCATCAAGAATTTTATCTGACCACAAGGGACTGAATCTAGAAACCAACCTCAAGGAAAAAACTCAAAAACACTCAAACTCACAGAGATTGCATGGGATACTATTAAACAATTAATGGGCCAAGAAGGAGATAAAGGAAGAATTCAAAATGTTTTTGGGAAGAAATGAAAATGACAACAATCCAAAATTTATGGGACACAAGACACGCAGTCTTGAGAAGGAAGTTCATAGCAATACAGGCCTACCTAAAAAATATAGAAACATTTCAAATTAACAACCTAACTCTACACCTGCAAGAACTCAAAGAACAACAACAGAGGCATCCCAGAGCAAGGAGAAGGAAGGAAATAACCAACTTTAGAGCAGAATTAAATGACATAGAGACTAAAAACACAGTTCTAAGGATCAATAAATACAGGATCTGGTTCTTAGTAAAGATAAACAAAGTTGACAAATCTGTAAGCAAAGAAAGAAAAAAAAAGAGAGGACCCCAAAAAACACAATCAGAAATGAAAGAGAATAGAATAAAACTGATACAACAGAAATACAAATATTGTAAGAAATTACTAAGAAAAACTATATGTCAAGAAATTTGAGAACCTAGGTTAAATGGACAAATTTCTAAAAAATATAATCTTCCAAAACTCAACGAAGAAGAGGCAGAAAACCTGAACAGACAAATAACAGCTGATGAAATTGAAGCAGTAATCAAAAAACTTCCAACACACAAAAGACCTGGTCTAGATGGTTTCACAGGAGAATTCTACAAAGCATTTAAGGAAGAGCTAACCCATATCCTTCACAGACTATTCCAAAAATCCAAGAAGATGGAAGACTCACAAACTGTTTTTAGGAATCCAGCATCATCCTAATCCCAGAACAAGATAAAGATACAACAAACCAAGAAGACTTCATGCCTATATTGATGATGAATATAGATGCTAAAATCCTCAACAAAACATTGGCAAACTGCATCCAGCAATACATTAAAAAGATCATACACCATGACCAAGCAAGTTTCATGCTAGGGACAAAGGATAGTATAGTATTCACAAATCAATAAATGTAATATAACAGAGCAACAAAAGGAAAGACAAAAATCACATGATCATATCATTAAATGACAAAAAAATGATAAGGCACAGCACCCATTTGTGATAAAAACACTCAGCAAAGTGGGAATAGAGGGAGCATTCCTCAGCATAATAAAGGCCAGATATGAGAGACCTATAGCCAACATCATACTCAATATGCAAAAATTTAAAGCTTTCCAAATAAGATCAGGAACAAAACAAGATTGTCTACTTTCACCAATTGTTTTCAACATAGTATTGGAAGTCTTAGCCACAGCAATCAGAAAAGAAAAGAAAAGAAAAGAAAAGAAAAGAAAAGAAAAGAAAAGAAAAGAAAAGAAAAGAAAAGAAAAGAAAAGAAAAGGCATCCAAATTAGAAAGCAGGAAACAAAACTGACATTGTTTGCAGATGATATGATAGGGTATGTAGACAATCCTATGGACTCTGCCAAAAAAAATGCTTAACCTAATAAATGAATTTGGCAAAATAACAGGATTAGAAATCAATATCCAGAAATCAAAGGTAATTTTGTATACCAACAATGAAACATCAGAAGCAGAAAACAGGGGAAAAAATCCCATTTGATATACAACAGGAAAAATAAAATACCTAGGAATAAACCTAAGCAAGGAGGTAAAAGACCTGTACTCAGAAGACTACACTGAAGAAAGAAATCAAGGAAGACACAAACAAATGTAAACATATACTGTGTCCATGGATTAGAATAATGAACACCATCAAAATGTCCATACAACCCAAAGCAATTCATAGATTCAATAAAATTCCTATTAAAGTACTAATGGCATATTTCACAGATATAGAACAAATGCTGTTTTTGGAATTTCTATGGAGCCATAAAGAACAGCAAATAGCTGCTGCAATTTGGGAAAGAAGAGCAAAGTAGCAGGGATAACAATACCTGATATCAAACTTCATTACAAGGCCATTGTAATCCAAACTACCTGGTACTGGCATAAAAACAGGCACATAGGACAATGGAACAGAACAGAGAGCTCT
Source organism: Anoura caudifer (assembly GCA_004027475.1). Classification (NCBI taxonomy): domain Eukaryota; kingdom Metazoa; phylum Chordata; class Mammalia; order Chiroptera; family Phyllostomidae; genus Anoura; species Anoura caudifer. Next base: position 7,246 of record PVKU01001719.1, read on the forward strand.
GAAATAAACCCGAGTCTGTATGGTCAATTAATATTTGACAAATGGCACAGCAGCATAAAATAGAGTAAAAGTAGTCTCTTGAACAAATGGTGTTGGGAGAGTTGGACAGCTACATGCACAAAATGAGACTCGACCACCAACTTACACCACATACAAAAATAAATTCAATGTGGATAAAAGACTTAAATATAAGCCATGACACCATTAAAGTCCTAGAGGAGAACATAGACCGAATAATCTCAGATACTTGGCACAACAATATTTTCACTGATATATCCCCTAGAGCAAAGGACATAAAGGAAAGAATACACAAATGGATCTCATCAAAATAAAAAGCTTCTGCACAGCTAAAAAAAAAAAACTATTGGAAAATGTATTTCCCAATGATACCTTAGATAAGGGTTTAATCTCCAAAATACATAAAGAACTCACAGTACTCCACTCTCAGAAAACAAGCAACCCAATTAAAAAATGGGCAAAGGACTTAAACAGACACTTCTCCAAGGAGGACACACAGAGGGTCCAGAAACATATAAAAAAGATGCTCAGCATCACTAGCCATCAGAGAGATGCAAATTAAAACCACTATGAGATACCAGTTGACACTAGTGAGAATGGCTGTCACAAACAAATCAACAAATAACAAGTGTTGGAGATGTTGGAGAGAAAAGGGAACTCTAGTGCACTATTGGTGGGATTGCAGACTGGTGCAAGCACTGTGGAAAACAGTATGGGATTTCCTCAGAAAAACTGAAAATGTAACTGTATTTTGACCCAACAATTCCACTCCTGGTTTTATACCCTAAGAATCCTGAAACACTAATTCAAATGAACCTATGCACCCCAATGTTCATAGCAGCACAATTTACAATAGCCAAGTGCTGGAAGCAATCTAGGTGCCCATCAGTAAATGACTATCAAAAAACTATGGTACATTTACACAGTGGAATTCTGTGCAATAAAAGAAAGAAGGAACTCCTATCCTTTGCAAGAGCATTGATGGAACTGGAAAGCATTATGCTAAGGGAAATAAGCCAGGCATTGAGAAATAAATTCCATATGATCTCACCTTTAGCCAGAACCTAATCAACAGCACAAACAAGCAAGCAAAATACAGTCAAAGACACTGAAATTGAGAACAGGCTGACCAGAGGAGAGGGGGGAGGGAATTACAGGGGGAAAATGTGAAGGGTTTGCAGGAACAATTATAAAAGACATATGGACAATAACAATGGGTAGTGGTGACAGGGGAGAGGGGTGGGTAAGTTTGGGGTGGTGAGAAGGGGTTGGGGGAAAAGGCAGGAAACTGTGCATGAAGAATAATAAAAAATGTTAAAATAAATAAAAATAAAAAATGCTTAACAATCTGCTTCTGAAAAAGAGAAACAAAGTACAAGGGTTAATTAAAATTTACTAAATAATAGATTTGTTTATTTTGTTAAAGCAAAAAAAGTAAAATGTCCATAACTCAAAGCAATTTATAGACTCAGTTCAATTTCTTTTAAAATACCAATGACATATTTCACAGATATAGAACAATTATTTTAAAAAATATATATGGAAACAATAATGACCCCGAATAGCCTCCACAATTTTGAGAAAGAAGAAAAAGGAAGGAGGGATCACAATATCTGATTCAAGCTATATTACAAGGTCATTGTAATCAAAAGTGTCTGATGCTAGCATAAGAACACACACATAGATTGGTGGAACAGAATAGGAACCCAGAAATAAACCTTTGTCTCTATGTTAAATTAATATTTGACAAAGGGGGCAGGAACATAAAATTGAGTAAAATAACCCCTTCTCTCTTTTCCCCCTGTTATCCCTTTCCCTGTCCCATCTGATCACTGTCAGTTTGTTTTTTTATTTCCAAGTCTCTGGTTCTATTTTGCTCATGTGTTTGTTTTGTTGATTAGAGCCCACTTATAGGTGAGATCATATGGTATTTGTCCTTCACCACATGGTTTATTTCAGTTAGCATAATGTTCACCAGTTACATCCATGCTGTCAGGAATTTTAGGAGTTCTTTCTTTCTGCTGTGTGGTATTGCATTGTAAATATACCATAGTTTTTTGATCCATTCATTTACTGATGGGTACTTAGGCTATTTCCAGCACTTGACTGTTGTAAATAACACTGCCAGGGACATTGGGATGCATAGGTTCTTTGAATTGGTGATTCAGAATTCCTAGGGTATAGTCCCAGCAGTGGGATTGCTGGATTAAAGGCAGTTCCATCATTAGTTTTTGGAGGAAATCTACACTGTTTTCCACAGTGGCTCTAGCAGTCTACATTTCCACCAACAGTGTACTAGGCTTCCCTCTTCTTGGCAGCCTCGCCAGCACTTGTTATCTGTTGATTTATTAATTAAGGCCATTCTGACCAGTGTGAAGTAGTTATCTCATTGTGGTTGTAACTTGCATCTCTTTAATGGCTAGTGATGCTGAACATGTTTTCATGCTTCTTTGGGCTCTTTGTCCTCCGTGGAGAAGTGTCTATTCACGTTCTTTGCCCATTTTTAATTGGATTGTTTGTCCTCCTAGGGTGGAGTCATGTGAGTTCTTTATATATTTTGGAAATCAAACTCTTGTCTGAGGTATCTTTGGCCAATATATTTTCTCATACGATTTGTTCCATTTCCATTTTGTTGATGTTTTCTTTAAACACACCAAAGGCTTCTATTTTGATGTGGTCCCATTTGTTTATTATTTCCTTCATGTCCCTTGCCCTAGGAGATGTATTGGTAAAAATATTGCTGCATGGTATATCTGAGATTTTTCTGCCTATGTTTTCATGTAGTACTTCTATAGTGTCACATGTTATGTTTAAGTCCCTTATCCATGTTGTGCTTATTTTTTGTATGGTGTAAGTAGGTGGTCTAGTTTCATTTTTTCCATGTACTTGTTCAGATCTCCTAACACCATTTATTGAAGAGGTTATTTTTACTCTATTTTATGTTCTTACCCCCTTTGTCAAATATTAACTTACTGTGTTGACATGGGTTTCTTTCCGGACTCACGAGTTTGTTCCATTGGGCTTTGTGTCTGTTTTTATGAAAGTGCCAGACTGTTTTGAATACAGTGGTCTTGTAATATAGTCTGATATCATATCTCATGATCCCTCCTACTTTTCTTTTTCTCAATATTGCTGAGGATTTTTCATGTCATTTATGGTTCCATATACATTTTTGAAATATTTCTTCTATTTCTATGGAATAGGTCATTGGTATTTAATATGGATTGCATTAACTCTATAAATTACTTTATGTAGTATGGACATTTTAATAATGTCAATTCTTCCAATCCATGACTACCATTTATTTTTCTATTATTTTTATCTCCCTTAATTTCTTTCTTCAGTGTTTTCTAGTTTTCTTAGTATAAGTATTTTACCTCTTTGACTAAGTTTATTCCTAATTATTTAATTTTCTTTTTGGGATAGTAAATAAGATTTTTTCCTAATTTCTCTTTCTGTTACTTTACTGTTGGTATATAAAAATCCCATTGATTTTTGAATTGTGACTTTGTATCCCTCCCTTTTTCCAAACTCATTTATTAGGTCTAGTTGTTCTTTGGTGGAGTAGCTACAATTTTCAATGTACACAACCATGTCATCTATAGACAGCAATGGATTTAAGAATGATGAAACATTTTAAGAGACAGACTATTTTATTTATACCTAGTAAATTGTGATTGGTTATTTTCTGATATTGGATAATGTGTTCCAGATGCAGAAAGTATTATATTCTTTGTCAATTAGCAATTCCTCCCAAAACAAGAATCCCTCAATGAAATTAAAGAGTCACACAACTATAAGTTGAAGGAAATTCACTTCTAGGTCAAAAATAGCCCTGGGAATTACTGTTCAAAACAGATAACTGTATGTAGAAATATGTGAAGTTATATTTATAGGAGAAAATGCAAGACCATCAAATGGCCTTAGGGTTAATAAGTGAAAATAATGAAGTAGATTTTTTTCCTTTAATGCAAAACAGGAAACAGTGTTTTTCTAAATGGTGTTACCTCTAGTAGCTTTTAAAATTCCATCCACTTTAAGCCTCTAATTGAATTGCGATATCTATTATGTCCTTCATCTAAAAGTGTTTTGTCACTGGCCATTTGGAAGAACTAACAAATTATTCCCTCCCCTTTCTTTCACAATTTTAGAGATAAATAAAGTAAGCAATAGAATTCCAGAGCAGACTAGATATCTCCCCCAAAATATGTTTTATCTTTATATTTAGTGTTTTAATACCAACAGGTAAAGTCCGGCAGAGTTTCAGAAACCAATATCTTTACTCATGTGTTTGTAATCCATAAGTGAATAAGAGTGACATCAATCCAGTGTAACTGAGGCAACTTTAGTTTGCTATCAATTTCAGAAATGCATCAGTTATTCAAAGGCACAATAAGAAAGAAAGCACAAAAATCAGTTTCTGTTTTAAAAAATATGTAAATTGAGAAGTATTTTAAAGACATTTTGCTGCTTTGGGGTTGTGAGTAATTTTCTTACAACTGCTGAGCCATCTGTTAAACTGAGAAGTCTTGCCTATTAAAAAACCTGAACTTTATATATTTTTAAAATTTCAATAAATTGTGCTTGTTTGAATCCCCTAAACAACAGATATTCTAATACATAACTGTTCATGTTATCAATGTGTCAATTTAAGTATAAAGGGATATAAACTGTTTTTTGAAGATTGTTTTAAACACTGTTTTTCCATATAGAAAATGCAGCACACACACACCTCTGAGGTCTTTCAGCTATACCATCTGTGGCCAAGTAAGAAATTATGTTTGGCACTGATTTTAACCTTCAAAGACTAGCTCCTTTTTTAATTTCTTTTTTTAAATTCTTGTTCAGTTACAATTGTCACACTTTTTCTCCATTCTCCTCTGTCCCTTCCCCCCAACTCCCACAGTGAATCCCCCCATTGTCTGTGCTCATGAGTCCTCTGTTTATGTTCCTTTTCTATCTGTTTCCCCTTCTTTCCCCCTTCAGTCCCCACCTTCCTCCCCTTTGGCTCTTAAAGAAAAAATTTAGAGGGTTGTGCAACCAATGACATAATTTCCAGATATGCAGCATTCTGACCATCAGATTCTTCCATAAGATCTCATACATATGTAATGTCTCTAAGCTGCAGAATAAATGTAGTGTCCATAATTGTGTTAAACAAATGCTGATTGTTGTAGTAACCCCAATTTAATAAACACAACATACTATCTTCCTATTACTACCTAAACATGTGTTGAAATAAGATGATTTTCATGAATTTTAGACTGAATTACTTTTAAATCTCCATAAAATCTCAACATTTTTAGTATTATTCATTTCTTTAGAAAGAGTGCATGACTATAGTACAAACACATTCAAAACTATAAGATGTTTAGTGTCTTAATTCTATACATTGTTACACAGTTTATTAAAACATAAAATATTACTTAAGTTCAGTCAATAGTATCTGCTGAGAAATTATAATTTTAAGCTAGCTACATGATCTATTCTTAAATAAAATAACAGTGTACTTAATTCAGAGTCCATCATTTATAGTTTCTTGTGTTTCTTATTAATGGAGTTTAATTATAGTTATCTATTAACAGGCAATATAGTGGTCAGCACTATGTTAAAAATGAAATAGTCCTGTCTTGGCTGATGTAGCTCAGTGGAGTGAGCACAGACCTATGAACCAATGGACCACCAGTTCAATCCCCAGTTAGGGCACATGCCTGTGTTGCAGGCCAGGTCCCCAGTAAGGGGCAAGTGAGAGGCAACCACACATTGATGTTTCTCTACCTCTCTTTCACCCTTCCTTCCCCCCTCTAAAAATAAAATCTTTAAAATAATTTAAAACAGAAAATGGCCCTATAATCAAGGCTTTCCATCTAAATGAGAACAAGTTTGTTATTTAATTTCAAGTAAAATGTATAAACTATCTTTTCTGCATTAGAGACAGAGATTGTCAAAACTGAAAGCAATATAAGGAAATGAAATGTATTCTCACACAAATAGATATTTTTCAAAACTAATTATATTTCCTACCATGATCATAGTGCCCTTCTATATTGTTAGGCTTTTAATGAATCAAGTCAAGGGGAGGGAGGGAAAGAACATCAGAAATCCAGGGACTGGGGAAAGGAAGACAGATGAACTAAAAAAAAAAAAAAGACAACTTACATGATTTTCAACAAAACTTTTTAAATATAAAAAATAATAAACTTTTTGACTCAGAGCATTATGGCATTTTTAAATGCTTAAGTTAGTAAACATTTGAAACTAAGACTAAGAATTTGTTAGCAAAGTGGACACATTTATAATTAACATGTTTGTTAATGAATGAATTAGAAAGTAGCATGATATGGAGAACTACTTAAGAGCAGACTGTTTGTTTTGTCTTGTTTTCATATCAAATCACCAACATCAACTTGGTAGCTGAGTCATAGTAAGTGTTGAGAAAAGGGGGTTTTGGTGTGAATGGATGAGAAGAGTAGAAAACAAAATCAATGATGAAAAGAGAGGAGAAGGAGGAGAGAAGGAAAAATAGTAGCCAACTGAGTTTGGGCCACACTGAAACCAGGAAAGAAGAATGAATACTACTTCAATCATCACCTTTCAAGGACAGTGTCACAGTACTTTCCCTCTTCAAGGCTTCCAAATAACATTTTTTTAAACTTAAAAACTTACTGTTTTTCTTATCTTAATGTAAATAAATAGTTCTTGGAGAATTCAAGGAATATTTAATTCTTCTTACATACAATATTAGTTTTTATCCAATTATAGTAGATATTTATTGGTTGAATTTTCTCTGAGTAATTTATTAAACTCTCTGTTAGTCTTAAAGATCAACTTCAGTGTTGGAATAATGAAGAACCTTCATTTTCCATTTAACTTTTTCAATTAAAATTGTAATTCAGACTTTTGACAGAAACAAAATTCAATGACCACTATCACAGTTCTGATAACTAGCCTGATATATCCTCTGTAAAGAGTCCATTGTGCCTTTTGTAAGTATTTTATAAATCAGGAAACATAAAACTTCAATCAGCAGGTCTGGCCCAAAGGCTTCCTAGAATCAAAAGAATAATAAAATGTGCATGTGTCTACATGTTCACTTTGGGGACTAAATATGCCTCCCTTTAAATTATGCCTAGTGAATCAGTAGCTTGCCATTTTTCTAAGTATATTAAGTGTATTTAAGACTATTTTATTTAAAAGTATGTTTAAAGGGTACTGTTTTAGGAGAAACATATAGCTGTTACAAACACTTAAGACAATATAATGTGTGAATTTGTTGCAGTCCACATTTTCATAACACAGCATTTTACCAAATAAAGACATCTAGTAGAGATTTTAGCCTCAGACTTTGCTTTTTGCCAGCAGTTTTCATTTTATTTTTTCACATTTTTTATTATTGTTCAAGTACAGTTGTTTCCATCTCTCCCCTACTACTCCCCCCCTACCCCAGCCATCCCCATTCCCCACCCTTGATCCTACCCTTCCTTAGTTTTATGCATGTGTCCTTTATACATGTTCCTGAAAACCCTTTCCCCCTTTTCCTCCATTATCCCTCCCCACCTCCGCTAGTTTTTAAAAAACAGTCATTTAAAACAAATGAACAAAAAAAGTTGGGGGAACAGGAAGGGAAATGGAAAAATAATAAATAAGGAAAGTGAAATAAGACAGTCAATCTCCTCAAGGAAAAATGTTTAGAAGCAGGCCTTGAAGTAAATTTCTGGGGCTGGTCTCTCAGATCTAACATTGACTAGGTTTAAAACTTAAGCATAGTGTCCATCTATAGTCCATTCTATATGTTCTCTATTAGTACCCTGGCTGGGGACATCGATATTGGGTTGGCCAAAAAGTCCATATTTTTTTCCATGAAATAAAATACACATTTTATGTTTTCACCAATAACTTTATTGATTAGGATATTTTGAGTATGATGGCTGTCTCCTGTATGATATAACATTGATTGTTCTCAGTTAATGTCTTGATTTGATTGCTATCAACTTCAGCTGTTCTACTCAGCCATGGAGCATTGTCCAGTGAAAATTCTCCAGCACAAAACTTCACAAATTATTTTTGACATGTTCAATCAGTCATAGTACCTTCTCCATACACTTCATAAATCTTTTTTTGTGACTTTCAGTTGTGTTTTTACCTATCTTGAAATAATGAAGCATAATACACTGAATATGTTGCATATATTCTTCCATGTTCAATATTAAAATGGATGCACAAAAATTCACCAATTTTTATAAGTTATTTTTAAATGCCTGCTGATATGACAGTTGTAACAACACAATCTAACAAAATTGTTTTGAGTGAAGTTAAAGCTACCTAAGTGCTACTAGAGCCATCTTATGGGAAAAAAACAAAAACAAAAACAAAACATGAACTTTTTGGCCAATCCAATACTATTACTACTACTACTACAACTTCTCCTGCTGCTACTAGTACCATACTACTACCACTACTATCATTATTATCATAGCTTGTTTACACCTGGTAGAGAGTTAGTATGGAAAGAAAATGCTAGAATCCCAAAAAGGACAGTTAAATGTGAAGCAAATTCAGGTCTTGTATTTAATCTGTTTACTTCTAAAATTAAACTAATTAAAGTTTAATAATATCTTATAGTTACATACTCCTTTATAATTTTCAAAGACTTTCCAAAAAATCATCTGTTCTAATTAGAATTGTTTTCAACAGTTTTGATCTATGTATTCTATCAACCTGACCAAGAATTATACTGAGGTAGCTGCGAAATTAACTTTGATTTGTCAAATTATGACATGACACAGATGAAAAATTATTTAGTTTGCCCCTCTGACATAGGAAGGAAGTGAGGCTTAAGAAGATTGAAATAACTTTCCCAAAACTAAGAAAATAATTAGTAATTCTGAAACATTTGCAATTAATAGAACTAAGTATCAACAGAAACTAGCACAAGGAAATAGTTCCAAGTCCAACTAATCAACCAAGCATTCTAAATGTTTTTTTTTTTTTTTGACCAGGGCTAAATGTATTTTGTATTTTATATTCACAAATTATAAAATCTGTCCAAATTGCAACACATATAGTACAATTTTTAATTTTAGGTTAGAACTATTTGGGGATATTTGGAGACCATAATGGAAAGAAATACATATTATATACATTGTACCCATTTTATAAACACCATTATAATTATGTAATTATTTTTAAAATATTTATGGGCTAAAGTTTAAACCATATATATTTATTAATAAAATTAATGTAATATTTTGCTTTCCTTTATACAACTTAATAATTTATTTAATTTTTATTTTTGTTTAGTTACTGTTGTCCCACCTTTCCTCATGGCGCTCCCCTACCCCATTGCTCCTCTCCCACAGTCAACAGCACCTCCCCAGTGCTCATGTATATGAGTCCTCTATTTGTGTTCCTTTGGTTTTCCCTTCACCTGCTTTCCCCCATTATCCCTCTCCTCCTTCCCCTTTGACCACTGTAAGTTTATTCCTTATTTCCACATCTCTGGTTCCATTTTTCTCATTTGGTTGTTTTGTTGATTAGATTCCACTTACAGGTGAGATCACACAGTATTTGTCTTTCACCACCTGGCCTATCTTACTTAGCATAAAGCTCTCTAGTTCCATCCATGCTGTCACGAAGGGTAGGAGTTTCTTCTTTCTTTCTGCTGCATGGTATCCCATTGTATAAATAAAATTCCTCACTTAAACCAGTTTGGAATTTACCTTTAAATAAAAAATAGTTTAAATCAATGTGCAACTATAATATATGTTCTGTCCAGAAAGTGAGAAAATCATTATTGGCAATAATTTTTGGCTGGGCTGAGGAAGGGAATATGTTGACATTTGTGCATGCATAAATGCATAATATTAAATTGTTATGATTCAAATTCACTGATGAGGAAAGACTATGTTTAAAAACACTTGTGAAGAGTCAATGTTGGCTCCATTTAGTCTGAGACTTTGGAGAGTGGGTATTCACTAACAATACACAACTGGTCTGAACTAAAGAATTCATGACTCTCAAAAGTAAACTCTAATCCTTTCTTCATCAGATATTCTAAAATTTTCACAACTTTCTGAAACTAAATGCATCATGAAAACTTTTCTAATTCATTCCTTCCAAAACTATTGAAAGCACAGAAAAAAATAAATAATAATAAAATAATGCTTAATGTGTAAGAATATTGTATTTTATTTTTGAGATTGAAGTTGAAAGGTAGTGGACATGGTTGTCATATCACTAGCAAATAAAAAGCAATGCTATGACTACAATTGACACATGCATTGAAATATTTGTCATTTTAATGGGTAAAAGCAATCTGTTAGTTAAATGAATTTACACATACATGCATAGTACTAAGTGATGTTTTTATAATATTTGCAAAACCTTCAATTGGAGATTTTTTCTCTAAAATGTAAATGCCCTTGCATTGCAGTTTTTCAGAGAAACCTTGTTATTTATGAGCATTTGGTTAAGCTCTCTCATTTTTATTTTCTTGCTGGACTCGGCATGATTTTGATATGAACATAGATGGCAAATGCCTTGACTTTTGATGTAGTTAATTATCACTGGAGGTATTCCAAGACATTGGTCCCAAAGAAATGTGGCAGTGTGTGGACTATTGTGTGAGACTAAATAAAGCAATAGAGTATCTGCACAGTTTCCAGTTTCTCTTCTCATTAAAGCTTTTGAGTTTCATTTTTTCTGGCTTTGAATAATTATTATTGAGTAGACCTCTTTGACAATATTGAAAGAAAGAAAAATGCTTTTTTACATACTATGTTTAATGTTGTTCAATAGTTAATTATAGAAAAATTCAGTTGCTTGTTTTCTATACCTGATTGTAGAAATTTATTTGGTGGGCTGCTTTTGCATGTGAAATATTGATAAATCATTAAAACTACCTCTACAAGTATGTATTCTTTTGTTCCTAATAGTGAGAGAAAAAATTTATAATAAATCAAAAATACAGGAAAACATGGTGAATGTCTTTCCTGAAATGGTGGAAGGTAGGTAGGGCAGAGGAGAGCAATGGGGGGAGGATAGGGACAACTGTAATTGAACAACAATAAAAAAATTAATAAAAGAAGAATAACAACCAAATTCATCTTATTCTCACTTATGTAAAATATCATTTTATTTGAACAATTGTATTTAACAGCTAACATATTCATCCATTCTCCCACTGTAATCATTTTCCCCACTAACTGGCATACCATAATCCCATTAAGGCAGTAAAAAAAACCAAACAAACAGATTTTACCCTGAATTTCAGACTTTGCTGTGAAATTTAACAGCATGTAAGGCCAAATTGATAACAGAATAGAAGAGGATAGAAAATTATAACACTTAAGCCAGAGACAAAATTCCCAGAGGAATGAATTCAAAAACAAAATGTGTACTGAGCAAAGTGGAGACATTCTTGTTAAATCAGTGGCATTAATAGATGGCATGTGGCACATTTCCAGCTTAATCCTTTCACACAATGATCATCCTGCAAGTTGTCTTTTGGAGTTTTCCCTATCTCAAAAACAGCTGTGTGACTTCAAAGACTGAAACAACAAAAAAGCCAGAAAAACCAATGTAAAACAGAAGATCAGCGTGCGAGATGCTAATTTAATACAGAAGCATCTTTTAAAAAAATGTCAGAAGCCCAGAAATGAGTAACAAATACTGTTTGGTGAACCTGGCTCCCAAGCCATGACATGTCATTTTCAAGAAATTTCATATTGTTCAACAAATAGGGTTAATTTCCCCTTATATTAGGCTGCTCATTGATTTGGAAATTTCCATTCCTGCAGGTCACTTGTCTTCATCTTATGTATAGCTCTTGGTATATTTAGTTTTTTTTTCACTTTTAATAATTGCTCTGATACAAAAACAGAACAAAAAGCATATTGTTTGCATTGGTTTTTGCTGTAAAATCTTAATATTTCTTTCTACTATTTTAATATTAAATCTTCTTAGAGCTTTCCCCCTGCTTATTACTTGCTCTTGTTAGCACAGCCCTTTGACTCTGTCATGTTCTCCAGTTGCTTGTTCAAGATTTGCTAACATTTTTCTCTTTAAATGTTATAGTCATCTCATCATTCAAATTAAAGGCAGTGTTATTTTAATAACAACCTATCTTCAAGTTTTTGACCCTCAGATTTTTACTTGGTACACTCTTGAGTATTAATCTCATATATGTACAAATGCACTTAGTAATTTCAATAGTCTTATCTTCTCAAATATAACTTTTTCCATTGCTTGGAATTTGGGACAAAGTTCATCTATCTAAGGTGGCTGCAATACAGTATTGACATGCCTAGCAGAGCAGTAGATGACACAAGTTCACTGAAGATCACAATGTAGTATACAATAAGATGTCTCTTTTCACTTCTCAAACTCAATTCTCAAATCTTGTTTTTTTTTAAAATATCTTATTCATTTATTTTTAGAGAGAGGGAAAGGGGGGAGAAAGAGAGGGAGAGAAATATCAATGTGTTTGTCTCTCATGTTCCCCCTGCTGGGGACCTGGCCCACAACCTAACATGTGCCCTAGACTGAGAATCAAACCTGTGACCCTTTGGATTGCAGGCCAGCACTCAATCCACTGAGCCACACCAGCCAGGGTTCAGGGCTTTTTTTATTGTCTTTAAAGATGCAGATTATAAAACCATGAGATTTGCTCAGTATTCTCATAATAAAATATATTACCTAATCAGAAATATTGTTTCCAAATCTATTTCCTGGAAATTTGTACCTCGTTCACATTATGCTCTTGTAATAAAGTAAAAACAACAGAACAATTTTGTGGAGAATATCAATGAATTCTAAAATTGTTATATTATTATATATTCTATAGTTCTTTTTTCCAGTAGTTGTCCTGGAATCTGGTTGAAAACTAAGAACTCATGCCATCCCACCATTAAAAGAAAGCAGACCAAAAATTCCAACATACTTTAATATAACTTATTCTGTATCTTTCACTCCCAATAAAGAATCCAAATGTATTCCACATCTCACCCCTCCTCCAAACACATATATTTAGCACAAATATTTTTTGCTGCCTTCCATGGTAGTGAACTTAATTTTAAGTAGTTCTGTCACACATTGAGAGAAAGACTGGTTTTCAAATTGGAATTGCTTTGCCAAATATGTCTGTAGTCCATCTTTATTTTTGAAATTGGATTTGCATACTTCCTCCTCTGTTACCTCTAAATTAAATTACTAAGACATAGCACATATTGAATTATTTCAAAGACATTCTGTCAGTACAGAAATTTGATCTTTTTAAAAGGTAAAAAAAATCATATGCAAGAATGTGTATGCAGAACAAAATATATGTGGAAGAAAAATGTGCACTGCAGAAGTTGCCTACCAGCAGCCCATTAATTGAAGGTTCCTTGTTTTTCCAGATTCTGAATAATTCCCATCTGCCATGGCTCTCTCTGAGCACAAAATTGAAATCTCTTAGTGCAGGAATGGGGAAAGGCACAGACTAGAATACCAAGACAGTTAAAGAATGTTAGCTTTGCCCTAGGGAGATTTTAAAGCAAAGGTTTCAAAGGACTTTTAAAAATGCTGTTTATCCCCTAAGCAACATGTACTACCTAAGATAATAATATGCTACATGGATTATCAACTCAACTCTGGGTTTGTACTCTTGCATCTGTTACGTGCAAATATTTTCTCTCAGAAATGGTACAGGTGCACTGTAGCTTTTTGCTCCACCCAACTAAAAATAGCTTTAAGTTCTATGCTACTACTATAATTTAATTCTTGCACATAGCAGTTTGTCACCTTCATTCATACAGAGTTCCTCAATTTTATATTCCCAGAGTTATCCTATGAAATGTCATTACTCCTCCCTTCCGTCACCCATTTGTTTTTCCTTCATAGGGAGATAGGTTCTCTCCCCTATGTCAACAGCTTTTTAATTTATTATTTACTCTACTGAACATTCAAGTTTTCAATAATAGCAGCTCTTTGATTCTTGTACACAGAGAGAACTGGTCCTTTCTGTTTATTTCTTTTTGTGGCCATATTACAAGTTTATGAATTTTCTGAACTTTATACAAACAAATAATGGCTCACTATTATTTTATTGCACACTATAAGTTAGTTTTCAACTTTCTGTTTTCATCAGCATAGGTTACATAATGCCTCTTCCATCCAAATTTTATATTTCATAATCTTTTGCCACTAAAAGCCTGCTCTGTAATAATATGCCATACTGATAATATATCTACTCAAAAGCAGTTTCTGCATTTGATCACTCATCTCTATCAAAACATATCATATGTATTCTCTTATATTCTTCATATTTTTATCTTCAGGAAATTTTTTAATTTCTTCAAAGAAGAATATTTTTCCCAAGAAGAATCTGGAAGCTTGGCTTAAGTTCATTTATAACATAGTTAATATTTATAAACATTACAACATCCTGTTCTCTAAACAAAAAGCCATTTTCCAAAATATATATATGTATAAAATATTCATGCTGGTTCTTTACCATTTAATTCATCTTTCCCTCTTGTTGCAATTCTCTCCCCACCTTTATATGTACTCTCTTCTGATACTGACATATTCTATGCTTGAGTAAAGCATTTAACAGTATTATGGAGGCTCATACTTCAAGGAGCTTGGAGAGATGTTGTTGAAGAAGGAGAGATTCTCCCTTAGTTGAAGTAGCTGTCAGATGTGATACAGCCAGTATTTAAGCAGGCTTGCCTTAATAGGTAGAGAGTCAAATCTCTTCAACAGTACTAAGGAGTGCCATGGAGGGAGGAAAAAAACAACCCTATTTTTTTTAAATTGCCACAGCACAACATTTTTTATTTTCAGTACAAAGGACACTTATGCTCCATAAAGTCTCCAAGTGGGTTTTATATTTATATAAATTTGATGTAAGTAATATACATTCTAGTTGGTAATGTGGAGTGGGTAAGATTCACATTGGTCTCTGGAAAAGTGCTTTTTTCCCCCAAGGTCATGCTGACAAAATGAATCACCTCTTAATGCCTTTTCATTTATTTTTCCAAGGAATAAAATTTATAGCAGGGAAATCTTCCAAATGATAAAAATTAAGACTGAATAATTAAGACAGTAGAAATATTTAGGTCAAAAACATTCTACTGCATTAGAGAAAAAGTCATGATACTTATAAAATTTCTTCAGACTGGACTTTACCAACATTGCTGGGACAACATTGTTTTGGGTTGTATACTCATGCAAACTATAACCAGGCATAAACAGCAAGGATTTAGCTTAGGAAAGTTAGAGGTATCTATTAGAGTATACCAGTTATTTATAAATGGACACTCTCTGAATTATGTTGGAAATTATGCCTTTTGTGTTCATCTTTACTATTTAGGTAGTTGCTATTTCTAACCACATAAGAAAAAAAAAAGCAGAGTAACAAAAGCCTTAGTAAAATCTAAGGAAGACTTCCCAGTATGTAGTTGAGGACTCATATCGCCTTGCAACATTTCTGCCTATTATTTTGTTTGGCCTGATCATTTTTTCTTGGTGTATTAGTTTTTAAAATATATGTATATTATTTTTGTTTATGTACAGTTGTCTCCAGTTTTCTGCAACCATTTTCCCCCTCCACCCCCACCACCTCGTTCTTTCCCACCTTTGGCTTTGTCCATGGGTCATTTATACATATTCCTTGATGACTCTTTCCCTTCTTTCCCCTATTACCCCTTTCCCCAACTCCCCTGGTTACTGTCAGTTTGTTGTTTATTTCCATGTCTCTGCTTGGATTTTGCTTGGTTGTTTGCTTTTTTCATTAGGTTCCACGTATAGGTGTGACCACATGGTATCTGTCTTTCACTGCTAGGATTATTTCGCTTAACATAATGCTCTCCAGTTACACCCATGCTGTCCTGAAGGGTAGGACTTCCTTCTTTCTTTCTGCTGCATAGTATTCCGTTATGTTAATGTACCACAGGTTTTTTTAGATTAATTTTTTAAATTTTATTTTAATTGTTGTTCTTATACACTTTTCTGTCTTTTACTCCCATCCCATCCCACCACCCCACCCCTCCCTACCACCATCCCATTTCCACCCCCTTTGTTTTTGTCTATGTGTCCTTTATACTTATTCTTGCAAAACCTTCCCATTTTCCCCTGCAATTCTCTCCCCTCTCCCCTCTGGTAACTGTCAGCCTGTTCTCAATTTCAGTGTCTTTGGTTATATTTTGCTTGTTTGTTTGTTTGTCGATTAGGTTCCTGTTAAAGGTAAGATCTTATGGTATTGGTCTTTCACCACCTGGCTTATTTCACTTAGCATAATGCTCTCCAGTTCCATCCATGCCGTTGCAAAGCGTAGGAGCTCCTTCTTTCTTTCTGCTGCATAAAATTCCATTGTGTAAATGTACCATTGTTTTTTGATCCATTCATTTACTGATGGGCACCTAGGTTGCTTCCAACACTTGGCAATTGTAAATTGTGCTGCTATGAACTTTGGGGTGCATAGGTTCTTTTGGATTGGTGTTTTAGGGTACTTAGGATATAATCCTAGCAGTGGAATTGCTGGGTCAAAAGGTAGATCCATTTTTAGTTTTCTTAGAAAATTCCATACTGCTTTCCATAGTGGTTGTACCGGTCTGCAATCCCACCAACAGTGTACTACAGTCCCCTTTTCTCCATAACCTCTGCAACACTTGTTGTTTTTTGCTTTGTTTATGATGGCCCTTGTGATTGGTGTGAAGTGGTATCTCATTGTACTTTTAACTTGCATCTCTCTGATAGCGATACTGAGCATCTTTTCATGTGTCTCTGGATACTCTGTATGTCCTCCTTGGAGAAGTGTCTGTTCAAGTCACTTGCCCATTTTTCAATTGGGTTGCTTGTCTTCTTAGAGTGGAGTGTAAGTTCCTCATATATTTTGGAGATTAAACCCTTGTCTGAGGTATCATTGGCAAATATGCTTTTCCATACAGTTTGTTCTTTTTTTTAATACTATTTTCTTTAACTGTGCAGAAGCTTTTTGTTTTGATAAAGTCCCAGTCTATTTTTTTTTCCTTTATGTCCCTTGCTGTAGGATACATATTGGTGAAAATATTGCTGAATGGAATACCTGAGATTTTCCTGCCTATGTTCTCCACTAGGACTTCAATGGTGTCATGGCTTACACTTCAATGTTTTACCCACCTTGAATTTATTTTTGTGTATGGTGTAAGTTGGTGCTTGCATTTCTTTCTTTTTTTTTCCCTTAGCTATCCAGTTCTCCCAACACCACTTGTGGAAGAGGCTATTTTCAATCCATTTTGTGTTGCTGCCCCCTTTGTTGAATATTAATTGACCCTAGAGACTTAGGTTTATTTCTGGGTTCTATGTTCTGTTTCATTGGTCCTTGTGCATGTTTTTATGCCAGTACCAGGCTGTTTTGATTACATTGGCCTTATAACACAGCTTGGTATCAGGTATTGTGATTCCTCCTACTTTGCTCATATTTCTCACAATTGCAGCAGCTATTCGAGGTCATTTATGGTGTCATATAAATTGATGAAGTGTTTGTTCTATGTCTATGAAATATGACATTGGTACTTTAATAGGTAATACATTGAATGTTTAAATTGCTTTGGGTAGTATGAACATTTTGATGATGTTAATTCTTCCCATCTATGACCACGGTATATATTTCCATCTGTTTGTATCTTCCTAGATTTCTTTCTTCAGTGTTGTGTAGATTTTTGCATACAGATCTCTTACCTCCTTGGTTATGTTTATTCCTAGGTATTTTATTTTGCTTGTTGCTATATAAAATATTTTTTTCTTGATTTTGGCTTCTGCTGTTTCATTGTTGGTATACAAAAATGCCTTTGATCTCTGGATGTTGAGTTTGTATTCAGCAGTTTGGCCAAATTCATTTATTAGGTCAAGCAGCTTTTTTGCTGAGTCTATAGGATTTTCTATGTACACTATCATGGCAACTGCAAACAATGATAGTTTTGTTTCTTCTTTTCCAATTTGGATGCCTTTTATTTTCTTTCCTTGTCTACTCACTGTGGCTAAGACATCCAATACTATATAGAATTGGTGAAAGTGGACAATGTTGTCTTGTTCCTGATCTTAGTGGAAAAGATTTCAGTTTTGACTATTTAGTATGATGTTGGATGTAGGTCTCTCATATACCACCTTTATTATGTGAGGAATGCTTCCTCTATTCCCATGTTGCTGAATGTATTTATCATAAATGGGTGTTGTACTTTATCAAATGCTTTTTTGCATCAATTCATATAATCATGTATTTTTTGTCTTTGCGCATGTTTATGTGAAGTATTACACTTACTGATTTGTGAATATTGAACCATCCTTGCATCTCTGGGATGAATCCAACTTGGTCATGGTGGATGATCTTTTTAATGTATTGTTGGATGCTTTTTGCCAATATTTTGTTGAGGATTTTAGCATCTATGTTCATCAGTGATATGGGCCTAAAGTTTTCTTTCTTTGTTGTGTCTTTATTTGGTTTTGGGATTAAGATGTTGCTGGCTTCATAAAAAGAGTTTGGGCGCATTCCTTCATTTTGGACTTTTTGGAATACCCTGTGAAGAATAGGGGTTAGCTCTTCCTTAAATGCTTTGTAGAATTCTCCTGTAAAACCATCTGGTTCAGAAATTTTGTGTGTCGGGAGTTTTTTGATTACTGCTTCAATTTCATCTGCTGTTATTGGTCTGTTCAGGCTAGCAGCTTTTCTTCATTCAGTTTTGGAAGATAACATTTTTTTCTAGAAACTTGTCCATTACACCTAGGTTTCCAAATTTCTTGGCATATAGTTCTTCATAGCAATTTCTTACAATCCTTTGTATTTCTGTGGTGTCAGTTGTAATCTCTCCTCTTTCTGATTGTGTTTTTGGGTCCTCTCTCTTTTTTCTTGATGAGCCTGCTTAAAGGCTTGTGGATTTTGTTTATCTTAAAAAAAATAGCTCCTGGATTCATTGATCTTTAGACTTGTGTTTTTAGTCTCTATGTCATTTAATTCTGCTCTGATCTTGGTTAATTCCTTCCTTCTCATTGCTCTGGGCTGTCTTTGATGTTGTTCCTCAAGTTCTTATAGATGTAGGGTTAGGATTTTGTTTGAAATGTTTCTATCTTTTTTTTTTAAGTAGGCCTATATCACTATGAACCTCCCTCTCAGGCCTGGCTATGCTGTGTCCCATAAGTTTTAGATGTTTGTTTCCAGAAAATTTTTGATTTCTTCCCTAATGTCATTCTTGACCCATTCATTGTTTAATAGCATGCTATTCTATCTCCATGATTTTGAGGGTTTTGGGTTTTTCCCCTTGTGGTTGGTTTCTAGTTTCAGTCCCTTGTGGTTGGAGAAAATGCTTGGTATGATTTCAATTTTCTTGAATTTGTTGAGGCTTGTTTTCTGTCCTATCATGTGGTCTATGTTTGAAAATATTCCATGTGCATTTGAAAAGAATGTGTATTTAGTTTCTTTGGGATGAAGGGCTCTATATATATATCAGTTAAGTCCATTTCATCTAGAGTATTTTTCAATGCCACAATATCTTTGTTGATATTTTGTTTGAAAGATCTGTCCATTTTTGACAGTGGGGTGTTGAAATCCCCTACTATAACTGTGTTGCTGTCAATATCTTTCTTGAAGTCATCTAAGATTTTCTTGATGTACTTAGTTGCTCCTATATTGGGTACATATATATTTACAATGTTTATGTCTTCTTGCTGGATTCTTCCCTTGAGTATTATGAAGTGACCTTCTGGGATTCTCTTTATGGCTCTTCTTTTGAAGTCCATTTTGTCTGATATGAATATTGTTACCCCAGCTTCTTTTTCCTGTCCTTCTGCTTGGAAAATTTGTTTCCAGCCCTTCACTTTGAGTCTGTGTAAGTGTTTTGTCCTGAGGTGGGTCTCTTGTAGGCAGCATATGTGTAGGTCATGTTTTCTTATCCAATCAACTATTCTATGTCTTTTGATTGGAGCATTTAATGCATATACATATAAGGTCATTATTAATAGGTACTTATTCATTGACATTTTCATTCCTGTGTTCCTCTATCTCACTGTCTTTTCCTTCCTTTCCTTGAAGCAGTCCCTTTAGCATCTCTTGCAGAACTGGTTTTGTGGAGGTGTCTTCTTTTAGACTTCTTTTCTCTGGGAAGCTCCTTATTTGGCCTTCTATCTTGATTGAAAGTCTTGCTCGGTAAAGTAGTCTTGGCTGCAGGTCTTTGGTTCTCATTACTTGGAATATTTCTTGCCATTCTTTTCTGGTTTGGAGCATTTCCATTTAGAAGTCGGCTGGTAACCTTATTGGATCTCCTTTGTATTTTATTTTCTGTTTCTCCCTTGCTGCCTTTAAGATTCTCTCTTTGTCTTGGGATTTTGCCATTTTAATTAGGATGTGTCTTGAAGTGGGCCACTTTGGGTTCCTCTCGATTAGGACTCTCTGTGTTTCCTCGATTTGTTTGACTTTTTCTCTCATCAAATTAGGGTTGTTTTCCATCATTACTTTTTCAAATTGGTTTTCTATTCCTTAGTTGTCTTCTTCTTCTCCTCCTCCTCTTATCTGTATTATGTGGAAATTATTTCCCTTAATTCCTCTTCATTCTTTCTGAACCTCTTTTCCTTATCTTGCTCTTTCTGGGTGTTTTTTTTTTCTCCTTTGTCCTCCAACTGGCTCATCAGTTCTGCTTTTGATTTCTTCTATTGTGTTCTTCTGTTCAGAAATTGTATTCTTCATTTCCTCTTGGCCCTTGTTGATAGTTTCTATTTCCTTTTTTGTGTTGATATAATTTGCAGTGAGTTCATTTTAGCCTCCCTGTAGTCTCTGGTAGTTCATTGTGGTCTCATGGAGCTTCCTGATAACCATTGCTTTGAACTCAATATCTGATAGTTGAGTTGCCTCTGTTTCATTTAGCATTGTTTCTGGGGCTTCCTCCATTCCTTTCATTTGGGGATTGCTTCTTTGTCTTCACATTGTTTGTGAGACTCTTCTTGTTAACCTGAGCTTCTTAAATTGATCTCTTCTGGCTCCCTGGGTTTATGGTGTGTACTTCTTTGGTAGAATACCTGTGAGATTCAGTGGCACAGTCTCTTTCGGGTTTCCTGCTGTTCACAGCTTCCACTGTCTCAACTGTTGGGATGCCTCCTCTTTGAGTCCAACTCTATTTGTTTTACAGTTCCAGGTTTTTTTTTTTTTTCTCACTTGTGGGTATTTAAAAAAAGAAAAGAATAAAATGAAAAATAAAAAAAGAAGAGGAAGGAAGAATAGATGAAATTGTAAAGAAAGGAAAAAGGAATAAAATAAGAAAGAAGGAAAGAGAAGCAAAAGCAATTGAGGGATGAAAAATAAAAGTAATAAAAATGTAATTAAAACAAACAAACAAACAAACAAAAATCCAAAAACCTCTTGCTCTTTTCAAACTGGCCAAACTAGTTTTTCTGGTCTTGCTTGCTGCAAGGTCCTGAGGGGTGACTGGTATGGCTTTTGTCCCTGATTAACACTCAGTCAGCTCTGGGTACTCTCCTCAGTGCCAGCTGTGCACTCTCCCCAGAGCTAGTCCAGTGGCTTTCTGTGCAGGGCCTCGGACATGGTTTCTGAGCCTCTTGCAGAGCATGTGCTTTCCTGAGTTTATGCATTTGAGCTGGGATCTCCTACTGATGGAGCACTCCCCAGGTTTACAGTTGTGTGCTCCAGGTCTCCTATGGCGCATGCACCAACCCGAGTCTACTGGTGTGGGTTCTGTGGGTTTCCTGCCTTGTGTTCACTCACCCTAGGTTCACGGGTATGAACCCTGGGTCTTCCACATAGCCCCCTCCTCTGGCTGCATGGGTGCCTCTGATCACGTGGGTGCTTCCAGTTGTTCTGCTGTCTATGCTCTAATGTACCACAGTTTTTTGATCCATTCATTTACTGATGGGCACCTAAGTTGCTGCCAGCACTTGGTTATTGCAAATTTTGCTGCTATGACCTAATTATTTATTTTACGGCTGTTGTCATAATATATCCAATAAAGTTCTTGTCTGAGGGAAGCAAATGGAACTAATACAGGTCTTTAGCCAAGGGTAGCTATTGTTGAAAACCATTTGCTTCCAGAGACTAACAAAAGATTGCAATCTGATGCCATAAGATTTGTTTCTGCCTCCTACTAATTATTAAATAAGTTATTTTTTAAAGATCTTTGAATAGGTACTGCCATGTAGTAAGTTCTAATAATAGTTTAATGCTGCTATGATGATATCATTATTATTATTTCTCTGACCTAGCACACTTTGTAAAAATTGCACTGGCAAGCCTTAAAGAGATTCAAAGAAGTTGTAGGCAATCTTTAAATTATTGGAAGACTGACTGTTCTTTTACCTTTACAAAGATGGTGGAATATTTAAGAAGCCTCTGATTGACATAAGGAACAATGTTGTCTCCACATAATAATATCTCCATTTGGTTTCCTTTTGATATTACTCCCAAGGGTGAGTGGATTAGAAATAATTACTTGAGTTTGAAAAAGAGATATTAGAGAGGAAGAATTTGAAGTAACATTATTAATATCAAGAGGTTTCAGATAAAAACATGTAGCCAAAATAGTACATATCAAGGAAGCTGACTGAGTATAACTTTTGACTTAAACAACTCCAGGAGCTGGAATTAGAGTCACCTTGTTTCTACCACACAGTGTAATAAAATACATCAAAAGCCTGATTAGAATTATTGAGCCTAATTAACACAAACTATAAAATTGGTTAAATCTCTGTTTGCAAGAACTGTGCATAATAAATTTTAAATTAATCATTATATTGTCTACAAACTGATTTGGAACAAAAATAAAAATAACTACGTAAATCTTATCCCGCCACCAATCACTGCAGGAATAGGCTACAGAAAACATGAGAATCATAGCCACAGAGGATCAGTAAGAGGAAAGAACAGTTTACTTTCAAACAAATGTGATTGCTTGAAATTTGTATAAGTCACTGCTTCTCACATATTAAAGAATCTTTCATTTTCATACTTTGTTTTTTTTAATATTTTCCCCATATATTCCCTTCATACTCCAAATTATTTATTCTCCTAAGATAATTAATTTTTCATTCTTCACTCTCCACTCATGATCAGAAAGTTCTTTTTTAAGTATATTTTATTGATTATATTATTACAGTTTTTCATTTATTCTCTCATTTATCCCCCTCTGCCATTAAACCACCTCCCACCAGCATTCTCCCTACTTAGTTCATGTCCATGGGTCATATATATAAATTCTTTGGCTTCTCCATTTTCTATACTATTCTTAGATTCACCCCGTCTATTTTGTACCTACAAATTATGCTTCTTAGTTCCTGCACCTTATCCTCCATTCTCTCCTCCCCATTCCCATTGATAACCCTCCATGTGATCTTCATTTCTGTGATTCTGTTCCTGTTCTAGCAGTTTGCTTAGTTTGTTTTTGCTTTTATTTTAAGTTCAGTTGCTGATAGTTGTGATTTTTTTGTCATTATACTGTTCCTATTTTTTATCATTATTTTAGATAAGTCCCTTTAACATTTCATATAATAAGGGCTTAGTGATGATGAACTCCTTTAACTTGACCTTACCTGTGAAGCACTTTATCTGCCCTTTTATTCTAAATGACAGCCTTGTTGGATAGAGTAATCTTGGATGTAGGTCCTTGCTTTCCATGATGTTGAACACTTCTTTCCAGCCCCTTCTTGCTTGTAGGGATTTTTTTGAAAATTCAGCAAACAGCCTTATGGTAACTCCTTCATAGGTAACTCTCTCCTTTTCTCTTGCTGCTTTTAAGATTCTCTCCTGCCCTAGGATATGTGCCTCAATGGATTGAGTGCCAGCCTATGAACCTAAGTGTCACTCATTCTATTTCTGGTCTAGGGCACATGCCTGTGTTTCAGGGCAGGTCCCCAGTGAGGGGCACTCAAGAGGCAACCACACATTGATGTTTCTTTCCCTCTCTTTCTCCCTCTCTTCACCTCTTTCTAAAATAAATAAATAAAGTCTTCAGAAAAAGATTCTCTCCTTACTTTCAATCTTAGGTAACTTAATTATGATGTGTCATGGCATGTTTCTCCTTGAATCCAAATTCTCTGGGATTCTCTGAGCTTTGTGGAATTCCAAGAAGCCTATTCCCTTCACCAGATTGGGGAAGTTTTTCTTCATTATTTTTTCAAATCAGTTTTCAGTCTCTTGCTCTTTTTCTTCTCCACATGGCACCCATATGAATCAGGTGTTGGAATGTTTAAAGGTACCCCAGAGGTTCCAAAATCTCTCTTCATGTTTCCTTTTTGTTTTCTTTGAATTCTTATTTCTTCATTCTATTCTGGTCAAATGTTCATTTTGTGTTTCTTTTTCAAATCATTGATTTTAGTCTTGGTTTCCTTCCTTCACAATTGGTTCCCTATATATTTTTTCTTTACTTCATTTTGCATAGCCTTCACTTTTTCCTCTATTTTGTATCCATACTCAATCATTTCTGTTAGCATCTTGATTACCAGTGTTTTGAATTCTGCGTCTGATAGGTTTGCTAAATCCTTGTTGCTTAATTTTTTCTAGAGTTTTGATCTGTTCTTTTATATGGGCCATATTTCTTTGTCTTAGTGTATCTGTTACTTTGTAAGGTGTGGAGCCTTAGGTATTCTCCAGGGCAAGGCAACCAATGCCATTGTGTCATGGAGCTGTATGTGGGGAATGGGTCACAGAGGGAACAATACTGCTTGCTTGGGTTTTGCCCCTCTTTCAGTCACTTCTGCTACACATAAGTGAATTGGGTTCTTCTGGTACTGATTACCTGGTTTGCGGGCTTGTGTACATTCTAAGATCTCATGGCTCTCTCCAATGAACTTTTCCATGAGGCTAGGAGTTTCTCCCACTGCTGTAATCCCCCATGTGTTTACAGACAGTGGTTTTGAGGCTTAAGTTTTCCACACTGGAAAGCTGGGTTGTATGACCTGTCTCGTTGTCCAGTTGTGCCTCTCAGTTTATCTGCACAGGAATGTGGGACCACCCAGTAGACCAGTTGCAACCTCACTCACCTGGTTTGTCTTGTTGCCACATGTTCTCTCTGCCCTGGGCTGCCCATTTTCATCCCTCCTACCAGTCTAGATGAATGTTTATTCTTTAACTCCTTGGTTGTGGGACTTCTGAACAGTTTGATTTTCTGGCAGTTCCAGTTGGTTTTTGTTTTTAAATTTGTTTTTGTCCTTCTTTTGTCTGTGCAAGGAAGCAAAGTGTGTCCACCTACACCACCATCTAGGCTGGATGTGTGATCAACAGGTTCTACCTAAATATTTGTCCTTATGCTTTGCTAAAGGCTCAGAATAATCTTTCAAAATTGGTGTATCTCAAAAAGTATTACCTAAGATATAAAAAACTAATTTTAAACCAATGAAGTTTTGTAGCAACACCTATACATGGGGTGTGTGAAATAAAGAATGACACCTACTAGAATGTGTGATTTAGAATTACACATATCTTAATTGTATTCAGGAGAAGAAACAATTTATTAACAAAACTGCAATGTCAAGTAAGGTGAAGATGTAAATACAGCAAGATTAAGAGACTACTCAGATTGCATATTAGGTAATAATAGCAACCAAAAACATATCAACACCCAATATTTATTTAACATTATGGAAAATAGAAGTTACCCTTCCTGTTTGACCTAATCTGCTGATAAGGGACACCTGTGGAACTAAGAAGGGGTGTTGCCCATAAATTATAGCCAGTGGTTAGTTAAATGAAAGATTGATTAAGCATGTGTGGCCTGACTAGCACTGGGGGGAAAATTAGATGAATTGGCCCTATGTCATTGTTTTAATTTATAATACCCAGCAAATAATCACACTGCCATTTCCATGCCTATTCTCATGGAGTTTTATTTTTGGCATCAGACATTTGTAAATGACTTCACTCAGTTTGTGTGTTGTCCTTACATTATATTTCACTAATCTATTTTAATGATAATAAGTTGGTAATCTTAACATAGTGTAAATAATAAATATTTTATTTTGTGGTTAATTCTTTTATATTTTTTCATATTTTTAATAAAGAAATGCTTTACCTGCACCAAAGTGATAGTCAATAAATTTTATACAGATAATACTATAGTTTTCTTTTACTACCACAGCACTTAATTCTCTCAAGTTCTTTTCTTAATTTATTTAGAAAGATTGGAATTCAGTTTTATTTTTCTATATGGATAAATATATTTTCTAGCTCTATTTATTGAATAATGCATTCTGTCATCACAGATCAACCCTGAAATCACTGACAAATGTGAAAGTTTCCAATATGCATGATATGCCTAGTATTTAACCATCTGACTATAAGTAATTTGAAAAATTTGCCACAAAGATGTAAAAGCTGGATTCAATTTCTATAGATGAGATATTTTCAATTAATGAAACATTTAAAAGTTTATTCAAGTGAAAAAGGAAAGGTTCTGTAAATAGTTTCTACCTCATCATTTATTGGGCAGACTCGTGTTTCATAATGTAATACCAGGTGAAAAAGAAAAGGAGGAAAGTTGTGACAACTGTAATTGAATAACAATAAAAATATTTTAAAAATACATGATCAAGACTGAATTATCATTGTGTTTGTGCCACTAACCACAGACCATCTATAAGGTATTTGGAAAAAGCTGAAAAAGATATTTTATTTTGTTGAATGCTGTCAGATGGCTATGAAACCTGTTACAAAATGCACTCAACACTTTTTTCAATGGGAATTAAAGAAAAAAAAACTCTGAGGGCAAATTTTTTTAGTACCCCATGGTCCATAATATTGTAGTTTCTTACTGAAGTAACAAGATATCTGGCCACAGTGAACTTGAAACTTCAGAGAAAAAGCAAAAACACTGCTGATATACTCAAAGAGATACAGGTATTTGCCTTCAAAATGACTTTGAATTTAGCAGATATTATTTGAACACTACATGCATTTCATTTTGTAGAATGGTACTGAACTCATGTTATAAATGTTGAGCTATTTCTGGAAAGAAAATTATAATTTACAAAAGAGTCAGGAGTTTTAATGAATAAAAATTATGCTTCTAATTTCCGAAGCTAAGGGAAAAAAGTTAAGAGGGAGAAGAAAGGCACTGTTTGGTGTGGCTAAGTGGATTGAGCACTGGCCTATGAACCAAAGGGTCACCATTTAATTCCCAGATCAGGGTGCATGCCTGGGTTATGGGCCAGGTCCACAGTTGGGGGTGTTCATGAGAGGCAACCACATATTGATGTTTCATTCTGTCTCTTCCCCTCCCTTCTCTTCTGTCAAAAAATAATTAAAATCTTTTTCTTAAAAAAGGGAGATGAAAGATATGTATAGTATGTATTTGCAATACATGATATATAATGTGTTCACGTTTTAATATACTAAAGCCACCTATAAATCAACAATAAAAATATAAAAAATCAATAGAAAAATGCACAAAGTACATAAAAGGGCAATTCACAATGAAAAAATACAATTGTGAAAATAAACACAAAAGAACCCTGGCCAGATGGCACAGTTGGTTGTAGTATTGTCTGGTACACCAAAAGTTACAGGTTTGATCCTTTGTCAGAGCACATACCTAGGTTGTGGGTTCAATCCCCAGATAGAGCACATACAAGAAACAACCAATTGATCGATCTCTTTCTCTTACTCTCTATCTCTTCCTCTTTCTTTGAAATTAATAAAACAGATCCTCTGTTGAGGATTTAAATAAATAGGTAAACACTAAAATATATTTAATGTAACTACTAAGAATTGAAATTAAATGTTTCAGAACGTGAATAGCCACAACAAATTTGAGAAAGAAGAACAAAGTTGGAGGAATCATATTACTTGTTATCAAACTATACTACATAACTATAGTAATCAAAACAGCATAAGATTGGCATAAAAAGACACATAAACCAATGAAACAAAATAGAAAGCCAAGAAATAAATAAATGTGTGCCTATATGCTCAACTAATATATGACAAAGGAAGTAATAATATAAAGTATAAAATAATATAAAGTAATAATATAAAATAATAATATAAAACAGTCTATATCATAGAAGGTGTTGAGAAAATTGGACAGATACATGCAAAAATTGAAACTAGACCAACTCATTATACCATATATAAGAATAAACTCAAAATGGATTAAAAACTTAAATGTATAATCTGAAAGCATATTTTTTAACTTATGGTAAGATCAGGTGCACTTTATTTTTATTTCTTTAGTCTTTTTTATTGTTGTTCAAGTACAGTTGTCTCCATTTTCCCACCACCACTTCCCCTCACCCCACCCACCCCTGCCTCCTATCCTCAATCTTACCCTTCTTTTTCTTTGTTCATGGGTCCTTTATACATGTTTCTTGATGTTCCTTTCCATTATTTCCCTAATGTCCCACTTCTCCTTCCCCTTGGGTTACTGTCAGTTTGATCTTGATTTCATTGTCTCTGGTTGTGTTTTTCTTGCTTGTCTGTTTTGTTGATTAGAAGGACCTGAATAGACATTTCTCCAATGAGGACATACAGAGGGTACAGAGACATATGAAAGGATGCGCAGCATCACTGGCCATCAGAGAGATGAAAACTAAAACCATAATGAGATATCACTTCACACAGGTCAGAATGGACACTGTAACCAAATCAACAAACAATAAATGCTGGCCAGGATGCTTAGAAAAGGGAACGCTAGTACATTGCTGGTGGGAGGGCAGACTGGTGTAGCAATTGTGGAAAACAGTATGGAATTCCCTCAAAGGCCTAAAAATGGAACTACATTTTGACCTAGCAATTCCATTGCTGGGATTTTACCCTAAGTATCCTGAAACACAATGTCAAATAAAGCTATGCATGCTAATGTTCACAGCAGCAAAATTTACAATAGCCAAGTTCTAAAAATGACCTAAGTGGCTATCAGTAAATGAGTGGATCAAAAAATGTGATACAATTACACAATGGAATACTACAGAGCTGAAATATAAAATTTCTAAAACAAAACATAGATAGTAATATCTCTGGCATTGCTCTTAGTAATGTTTTTGGATATGTCTTCTTGGGCAAGGGAGAAAAAACTAAACACATGGTATTAAAAGAATAAATAAACAGAGGTGACTTTATCAAGCTAGAAAGTTTTGCAAAAGATTTTATTTATTTATTTTTAGAGAGGGGAAAGAAGTGAGAAAGAGGGAGGGAAGCATCAATGGGTGGTTGCCTCTCAAGCATCCCCTACAGGGGACATGGCCCAAAATTCAGGTATGTGCCCCGACTGGGAATTGAACAGGCAACCATTTCGTTCACAGTCTGGCACTCAATCCACTGAACCACATCAGCCAGGACCAAACTAGAATGTTTTTTGCATCATAAAGGAAAACATCAATGAAACAAAAAGACATCCTACTGTATGGAATAAGAGATTCATAAATGATACATCCAATAAGGACTTAATATCTGAAATTTGTAAATAACTCATGAAACTCAACACCAAAAAAAAATCAAATTATAAAAATGGGAAGAGGAATTGAATAGAAAGTTCTCCAAACAGGCATACAAATGGCCAAAAGACATATGAAGAGGCTCAATGTCACTAATCAGAAATGCAAATTAAAACCACAATAAGAAGTCATGTCATACCTGTCAGAATGACTTTCATCAAAGTAAATAGTGACACTATAAAATCCTAGAGGAAGACATAGTCAGAAAAACTTCAGATATTTCATCTAGCAAAAGTTTTAATTTATTTTTGTTTTTTAAATTTTATTTATTTGTTTTATTTTATTTTTTAAATTTTTAAATTGTTCAATTACAGTTTTCTGCCTTCCCTCCACCTCTCCCCACCACCTCAGCCCTCCCCACCTCCCACCCCTATTTCCACCCCCCTTATTATTGTCCATATGTCCTTTACAATTGTTCCTGTAAACCCTTCACACTTTTCCCCCATTATCCCCTCCCCTCTCCCTTCTGATCACTGTCAGACTGTTCTCAATTTCAATGTTTTTTGCTATACTCTGCTTGTTTGTTTGTTTTGTTGATTAGGGTCCTGTTAATGATGAGATCTTTTTTATTCTTTCTTTTATACCACTTGCCCTAGGAGATATATCTAGAAAAAGTCTTTCATTTCCTGGCTTATTTCACTGAGCATAATGCTCTTCAGTTCTACCCTATGCAACAGCATGGGTGAACCTGGAGAGCATTATGTTAAGTGAAATAAACCAGGCAATGAAAGACAGATTTTTTAGATATGTCTCCTAGGGCAAGTGATATAAAGGAAAGAACAAATAAATGGGACTACATCAAACTAAAAAGTTTCTGTATGACTCTGTATAAAAAGACAACATCAGTAAAAGGAAAAGGGAACTGATTGTAAGGGAGAAGATCTTTGTCAGTGGTACCTAAGACAAGGAAGTGGTTTGCAAAATATATAAAGAACTCATACAATTCAACACCAGGAAGACAAACAATCCAATTTAAAAATGGGCAATGGATTTGAACAGATACTTCTCCAAGGAGGGCATACAGAGGACCCAGAGATATAGGAAAAGATGCTCAATGTAGCTAGCCATCAGAGAGATACAAATTAAAATCACAATGAGATACCACCTCATATTTGTAAGCATGGCCATAATTAATGAATCAACAAACAACAAGTGCAGGCTAGGTTGTGGAGAAAAGGGGACCCTAGAGCATTGTTGGTGGGAATGCAGACTGGTGCAGCCACTGTGGAAAACAGCATGGGATTTCCTTAAAAAACGAAAAATGGAAATGCCTTTTGACCCAGGTATTCCACTGTTAAGAATGTACACTAAGTATCTCAAATCACCAACTTAGAAGAACTTATGTAACCTTATGTTCATAGCAGTGCTATTTACAATAGCCACGTGTTGGAAGCAACCTAGGTGTCCATCAGTAAATGAGTGAATCATAAAACTATGGTATGTATACACATTGGTATGCTATACAGCAGAAAGAAAGAAGGAGCTCCTACCCTTTGTGACTGCATGGATGTAACTGGAGATTATTATTCTAAATGGAATAAGCCATTTAGTGAAAGACAAATACCATATGATTTCATGTATAAGAGGAATCTAATGAACAAAATAAGCAAACAAAATAGAACCATATGCATGGAAACATGGAACCGAATTAAAGTCCCAGAGGGGAGGGGGTATAATGGTGGAAAGCAGGGGAAGGGAGACAAAGAACATGTACGAATATCCCACAAACATGGACAACAGTGTGAAAACTGACTGTGGGGGCAGAGGTTAGGCTGGGCAGAGGAGGGGAAAAGAGGGAAATGGGGACAACTGTAATAGAATAACAATAAAATTATTTCAAAAATAAATAAATAAATAAATAAATTCAATAAAAATAGAGAAACAAGTGCAGGAGAGTATAAGGAGAAAGGGGAACCCTAGTGCACTGTTGGTGGGATTGCCGACTGGTACAACTACTGTGGAAGACAGCATGGAGGTTCCTCAAAAAATTGTAGTAGAATTATTTTGTGATCCAGCAAATCT
Source organism: Anoura caudifer (assembly GCA_004027475.1). NCBI lineage: Eukaryota > Metazoa > Chordata > Mammalia > Chiroptera > Phyllostomidae > Anoura > Anoura caudifer. The sequence goes on from PVKU01001719.1 coordinate 38,728, forward strand.
ACTTCTAGGATTGTATCCAAAGAAATACAAAACAGTAATTTAAAAAATGATATGTACATGTATGTCATTGCATCATTATTTATAACAACAAAGATATGGAAACAACACAAGTGCCTATCAATAGACAGTTGGATAAAGAAATAGAATATTGCTTGACTGCTAAAAAATGAAATCTTACCATTTGTGACAACATGGATTAAACTAGAGGGTTTTATGTTAAGTGAAATAAGTAAGGCACAGAAAAACAAATACTATATCATTTTACTTGTATGTGAAATCTAAAGAACAAAATATATGAACATGAAAACAGAAACAGACTGATAAAAACAGTGAAAATCTGAGAGCTTCCAGTTTGGTAGGGGTAGAAGAAAACAGTGAAAAGTTGAAGGGAGTAATAAATTGTAAAATAGCAACAGGGAAACACAGTACACCATAGGGAATATAGTGTATATTGTAATAACTATATATGGTGCCATATGGGTACTAGAATTATCAGTGGGATCACTTTGTATATTATACAATTGTCTAACCAGTATGCTGTATATGCAGTAAACTGGAAACAAATATAAAATTTAAAAACTACAAGAAAAATTCAGAACATGAAGTGCCATTTTTTTCCATTATGTTAGCTAAAATTTGGAAGGCTGACAAAATTTAGTGTAGCTGAGGGTGTGGAGAAATAGGAATTCACATGAATCATTGTTAGGAGTATAAATTAGTATAAAATTTTAATAAGGCAGTTTTGGCAACACTTGCACATGCATTCTGACACAATACATCTATTGAAGACAATTATCTGTTCCTTGGGTCTCTAACATTACTAAATATCTTGATAGTGAGACACTAACTGTCATTTTTCCTGGATAATCTTTCCAAGGATGTTTAAATAGTGGAAGGCAAAGATAACATCTCCCACAAGTGCGAACAAGCAGGTTTTCTAAAAACATTGGCAAATATAGTATCTTACTCCATAGCAAAGATCAGGCATGATCATTGCCCATTATAAAAAGTTCAGGTTCTCTACAATGGAATTCTATGCAGCGGAAAGAAGGAGCTCCTACCCTTCACAACAGCTTAGATAGAACTGGAGAGCAATATGCTAAGTGAAATAAGCCAGGAAGTGAAAGACAAATACCATATGATCTCCCCTTTAGCAGGAACCTAATCAACAAAACAAACAAACAAGCATAATATAACCAAAGACACTGAAATTGAGAACAGGCTGACAGTCATCAGAGGGGAGATGGGAGGGAATTTCAGGGGAAAAGAGGAAGGGTTTAGAGCAACAAGTATAAAAGACACATAGACAAAAACTAGATGGGGTGAAAATGTTAGGGAGGTTGGGAGTGCTGGGGCAGTGGGCTGGGATGGGAGTAAAAAACAGAAAACTGTACAAGAACAACAATTAAAATAAAAAAAAATTCAGGTTCTCCAACCTCAGGGTTTTTCTCCTGCAATACAACTCACTATATTATCTGGCACAATTTTAAGTCACTGTGAGAACTGAGACTTGGGTAGTGGCACACATACATGTGAACACATATAAATGCTAATACTCTGATTACTGTTAATGTTTAAATGGAAAGCTGTGCTCTCTTCATAATCCAAGAGTCTCATATTTTCTACTGACATCCATGAACCTATGGCAAATAATGTAAAATCTCACCCCTTCATTCTAATTGATAGACATTACATTGAATATTTATCCTATTACTCTATAATACTAGCACAAGAATGAAAATGTATTTTAATAAACATATTCATGGCAGGAATCTTTATACTGATGAAAAACGAAAGCAACCTAAATGTCCATGGAAAGAGAGCTCATTAAGTCATATGTTATAAATGAAATACTATGAAGACAAAAAAATGAATACATAACCCTATAGATATTGAAAATAAAAGCTATCTATGATGTATTTTAAGTATAAAATCAGGTTATATAAAACTATAGTATATTTCATATTTGTTAGTAAATTTATATATATATCACATATATTTATATACATACATACATATGAGCAATATGTTAGCAATAGTTAATACTGAATAGTAGGATTTGGAAGGACTTTACTTTTCTCTGCTTATTTATACTTTTTTGTTTTCCTAAAATGATCATGTGTTATCTGAGCAAAAATAAATTGTTCATGCTAAAAACATCCTGCAACTGTCTTCAAGAATTCATATCTCAGGAAGTATCTGAGTTATCACATATCTGACCCATTAGTGGAGCCTATTTAAAAGAGGCACTGATTGAAGTAAAAGCAAACTATATCCACTACCTAGACATAATATCTTTCAAATTTTGGAGAGGAGTCTGTAATTGCACAAATATTTCTAAAATTTCCGGTTATGTGGCCAAACTCTGGGCTATGTTTTAGTCCATCTAGTTCTATGAAAGCATATGTTTCCTTATGTAACTTCTGAAATTACTATTAAAACCTTCAGTGATTGAAAGAAGAAGTTAGTACTAAAAGCAAATTCACCCTTGGTTCCAGAATAAGTCCACTCTTCATAATACTATTCTTGTTGACTTGTAACTGTGAACTTTGTATGAATACAGATTTTTAACATAATTTTGAACTTATTTTGTATCAGTTCTGCTATAGTTCACATTTTAAAGTATAGAAGGCTATACTGTACCATGTGCATTATATGTAGAATATGTAGATGTGTCATCCTTTCCCCCATTCGAAATCCCCAAATTCTCTTAATAGTAACTATTTAAATATATGGTACTCTGTTATTACCAAAATCCTTACAGTTTTTCATATCTAAAATGCTATTTTATGCATCCTTATTTATTCTTTTTTCCCTTTTTTAAAATTAATTTATTGTTGATAGTATTTATTTATTCTTATGTTGTTTAAAAAAGTGTCCAAAGTGTTAATGTTTATAATTCAGTTCAGAATCATCCCTTCCAAGAAACTTTCCCCAAATCACAGGCTGTGATCATCGCTCTTCTCTGATCCCATAATATCCATCATATGTTTCTGTTTATTTGTTCAAAGTTTATTGAGAATTCACCATGTGTGAGACAAGGTGCTAGATAACCAGGATATATGAGTGAGCAACATTATGCCTGACTCCTGTCTAAATGGAGCTTATAGTTCATTTTGTCAGTTATCACATTAAAATGAAACCCACCATTTTGTCTTTCTAACCTCTCTAATTATAAGTTCCTTAATACTAAGGCTTATGTATTACTCTTAGTGCCCAAGGATGTCCTGAAATATAATAGACACACAACAAATATTTATTGGGTTGAACATTTTGATTATATAAATTAAAAATATATATTTTTCCAGTGGAGAGAACTGTACTTGAACAATAATAAAAAATAAAAAGAATGTTTTTCCAAATTTTTACTGCTATGACCTTCTCCGTTCCTAATACATTTATATTTACTTTCTGCTACTGGTCTTTATATCACAAGTATAAAAGAACATATCTGATTGAGATGGTTGGAGTGTGGGAGATGTTAGAGGAAAAGAAAGTATCACTCAGATAGATAAAGAGGTTGTGCCAAAATCATGTCTAAGATTTTTTCTATTTACTCTGCTTGTATTCTCACCACATTAACTCCCTCCTGTCATATATTCTCAAATTATGTCTTCTCTCACATAGCTGAGTCTAAGAAAATAGAGTGTGTGTATGATTGTGGACGGTGGGGGGGGGGGAGAGAGAGAGAGAGAGAGAGAGAGAGAGAGAGATTGGATATCTTTCTAAATTCCAACGCAGATGAGCCTCACACATGAGTGAGCATTAAGCAGCATTCATAATGCACCTGAGATTCAGAGAGTGATGCATGCACCCAAACAGTTGGATAAAATTTGATCAATGATAGAAAAAATTTAGCATTTATACTTCACTTCCATTGCCCTTAAAACTAGTTTTAATGCATCAAACTTTCTTTTCAGGTCCCAACCTACCGACTTTCACATTATCACACATAAGCACATGCGCATTCTTGGAATAGTACTTTGCCATTTACTTTTGGAAACAGTAGAATAATGTTGAGTAAGGTAGCCATTACAAAATATTTTATCTAGTAGCATTATGTGTAGTAAAAAAACAAACAAGCAATGAAAAGTTTTCACTGTATGTTACAGTGACTAAAACACAAATTTCTGACTTGACTTACTTGCTAACAATTATTAGATACAGTTGTTTAGATAATATAAGAAAAATAGCCTAAGTGTATCTTTATTTAACCCCTCTATCACTACCCATTTCTTGTTCCTCGATGGTTCTCTCAAATGCTCTTTTTTCCCTCTTCCCCCTCTCCTCTCCCTACACTCACAAATACACACAGACACACAAACTTTCATAGTCTACAAAAATTTGTCCATACAAGATGATAGTGTGGCTTTTGCAACTGCCTTCACCAGCTTATTGTTTTTATAATGAGAAAAAAATTAAATCTTGTTGATTTTAAAACATAGTTCTTGCCCATTATACTTTAGTGTTAATCATGTTTTTACTTTTCTCTTGTGCTCAAAAGGAAAATAATTCACACTCCAAAATATTATCTAACCACCTACACGTTTATCTTTGTGAAGACAGGTAAATATCTTTAAATTCTATTTTTGCACTAATTAGTTCTTATAGAAAATACAGGTAACTCAGTCTGTATAATGGACGTAAAGTGATTTTGATATGCCCTATAGCTATGCATTTTTAAGGTCTAAATAAAAATATAATACATATAACTGAATTGTATTTTAATTCTATAATTATTAGAACTTTAATCAAATCACTTGACCATTTTTTCTCTTTGCTGATATTGTAAAAGCCATTTTTTTTAAGAAAACATTTCAGACTGTTTTCCAGTAATATAAAGAAAAGATGAATCAGGTACTTGTTTTCTGGAAGTTGTGCAACTATCCATGTGTATATTTTGTTTTTATTTTATACAAAAATAACTCATTTTCCATGAATATATTACTTAAATGCAGGTAAATTTGCTATTTTAAGATTGTTATCAATTCTGAGAAAAAGTAGCACATGTTACCTTCCTCGTTCTATTAGAATTTAATTTCATTCAAGGTCCTTTCTCTCCTGAATTTGGAACTGGGGTTCTAAATGAATGGTATCAAATGCACTATTAAGTAGGATTGTATCCAGTTCACCAGGGTTCACACTATGTACCATTTTAGAGATCTTCTAACACTGAAAATTCACTTCTTCAATTATAATTCCCAGATAAATGGTACCTAGCATTGGTACCATTGCTAGGGTACATGGTATAGTGGGCTTACTTCTGATAATACAATGCTAAATGATCAAATCTATCCTTACAGAAAGATGGATCTGATAAAAAAAATAACACATCATACAAAAGAAAGAAGGTAAATGAAAACAAAAGAGCAAGGACCTAGTAAAATGTGATCTCTCAAACATTTCACAATCTACAGAACTGGACTAACCCCTTCGTGTTGATGGATGTAATTATGTGGGGACTTGTTGAGTTTTTCTTTTTTCCTATATGCACTGTCTTCACCAATATATTAAAAGGTATATTTATTCAAGCTGACCCTTTGCTACCTTGAGGGCTTTCAGCTTTCTGGAGTATTATTCTGACTTCTAATTTTAAATGAATTTTGAGTACTTCACTGGTTATAGGTAGTCTCTGAGTGGATTTATATTCTGGTTATTAAATGATATTTCCATTGATAAATTAATTTCAGCAAATTAATGTAAATATTATGAATCATTATTTTTAAATATTTACCTTAGGGACACCTTTTCCAGTGCTTTTAGAGAGGAAGAAAGAAAGAGCAGGAGAGAGAGAGGAGCATTGATGTGAAAATGAAACTTTGATTGGTTGCCTCTCACATAATCCCTGACCAGGTATCAAACCCACAACCTAGGTATGATCCCTGACCAGAAATCGAACCCACACCTTTTTGTGAATGTTATGACACTCCAACCAACCAAGCCACTCTACCCAGGGCTGAATTTTTATATATATAAAAAAGAAAGTAGCACATATTAATTGTAGAAAATAAAATCTAAAAGAAAATATAACAAAGATAACATTATTCAAATACCATCATGAAGACATAAATGCTGTTAATAATGTTATATATTTAGCATTTTCCATATAACTATGGGTATATAAATACCAAAATATTTAAATTATGTTTCATAGTCTGCTTTACTTAAAATTAATTTATGTATATTTCTAAGTCATTACATATGATCTTTGGAGGGAGAAGAGTGGCCTGGCTGGGCATAGTGATGATCCACATGTTAACACAGGTGATGCCATGCAGTAAAGTAAAATCTCAGAAAATGATGACTTAGTTCCAACACTGCAATGCATAGCTGCAGGAACTTGAAGGGAAAAGGACAACTATCTTTCTAACAAAGGCCAGTTTACTGAAATTGACTTGGGATTACTCTGCACCAAATTTGCACAATGCAGCAAAATTCAAATTGCTTCTGAGAGGCACGCACTTGCTCTTGGTAAAATTGATCTTAAAACATTCCTTTTAATGCTGCCAATATCCCATTGTTTGGGTACATTATAGTTTATTTAAACAATTCCTCATCTTTGGATACTTAAGCTGATTCCAAATGTTTGCTATTAAAATAATGTATCAGTGAACCTCCTTTTTAAAAATTATTTTGTTGTTGTTCAATTACATTTGTCTGTATTTTCTCCCCAAACCTCCCCCCATCCCCTCCAAACACACCTCCCTCCCTTGCTTCCACCCTCCCCCTTGGTTTTGTCAATGTGTTCTTTATAGTAGTTCCTGAAAACCCTTCTCCCCACTATCCCCTACCCTCTGGCTATTGTTAGATTGTTCTTAATTTCAGTGTCTCTGGTTATATTTTGTTTGCTTTTTCTTTTGTTGATTATGTTCCAGTTAAAGGTGAGATCATATGGTATTTGTCCCTCACCACCCAGCTTGTTTCACTTAGCATAATGCTCTCCAGTTCCACCCATGCTATTGCAAAGGGTAGGAGCTCCTTCTTTCTCTCTGCTGCATAGTATTCCATTGTGTAAATACACCAGTATTTTGATCCACTTGTTTACTGATGGGCACTTAAGCTGTTTCCTGAACTTGGCTATTGTAAATTGTGCTGCTATGAACATTGGGGTGCATAGTGAGCCTCCCTTAAAATGTGTCATTCTTTATATCACTAATTATTTCTGAATGAGAATTTCCAATCTGTGAATTTACTAGGCTGTATATAAAGCTGTTTAAGATTATTCACATATATTGTCAAGTTTTCCCCAAGTTGATTGATGATTTATACTACATTATCAATGTATATATGTGCCAATTTCACAATATTCTTTCCAGAACTAACTACATATTAAAAATCACTTTTTAGCTTAATAGGAGAAAAACTGTATGTTGTTGTTTAACAGGAATTTAGATTATTTGGAGGGCAAATATTTTTCATAGATGAATTGAAAATGTTCATAAATTGTCTATTTATGCACCCTTTTAAATTTTCTTCTAAAATGCCTGATGTTTTCTAATTGACATGCATGTCATATTCATATAGTAAAGATATTAACATTTTTCTGTTATTTAATTATTTAATTATTTTCCCCAAATTGCCATTTTTATTTTGTCATTCATTATCTTTCTAAGTTGTGTTAAGTCATATCTACCAATTGTTGAAATTTTTCTTACAATACTTTTTGCTATAGAAATCATCCTTAGAAAGTCCTTAAACAATTTGTATAATATTCATCTACAATATTTCATTACATACACACACACACAAACATACATTCATAAATGAGATTAGACCATAGTGTGTTTGTGATAGGGGTTATATTTGCCAAAGTTATGCATCAGAAGTATGCTTGTAGTGAAAATAAACTTGAGTTTATACTACCAAAAATAAATTATTTTATTTTATTATTTTTGCACTTGTTTAAGTACAGTTGTCTTCATTTTCACCCTACCTCTCCCCCATGCCCCACTTATGCCTACCTACCCCCTTTGGCTTTGTCCTTGTGTCCTTTATACATGCTCCTTGATGGCCTTTCCTCTATTATCTCTTTCCACCCTCCTCTCTGGTAACTGTCAGTTGGTTATTTATTTCAGTGTCTCTGGTTGTATTTTGCTTCCTTGTTTGTTTTGTTGATTAGGTTCCACTTACAGGTGAGATAAAAAAAAAAAAACAGTGCATTTACGCCATGGAATACTACACAGCAGAAAGAAAAAAGGAGCTCCTACTCTTCACAACAGCATGGATGGAACCATAAAACATTATGCTAAGTGAAATAATCTATGCAGTGAAGGAGAAATATCATATTTTTTAAGTTGTAGTTAACTTTACTTTTTTCATCCCCCATAACTTCCTCTTCTTCCACCCACTGCCCTCCCTCCCTCCACTCACCAAAATCTTGTCCATGTTCATGAATTCTTTCTCTCTTTTATTTTCTTTTTATCCAATTCCTCCATCCCCCAGCCATAAAATAAACTGTTAAGTAATATACATAAAAAGTTGGAAATTTACAGTTCCTTGATGGTTTAAAGCAAATCAGCCATAAAACTATTTGGTGAAGAGCTATTTTTCAGGTAATTGTTTTAAACTTTTCATTTTCCAACTTTTTTTGTTAGGGTTATTTGTCAATTTTAAGCTTTCTATTTTGAAATCAATTTTAACAATTTACATTTTATTATAAAAATAGGCCCATTTCATCCAGATGTTCAAATTGATTAGTATGAGTCTAGACATAATGTTGGTCTTATTTATTAAAAAATAATTGAAAGAGAGCTCTGGCTGCTGTGGATCAGTGGATTGAGTGCCAGCCTGTGAAACAAAGGGTCACTGATTAGATTTCCCATCAGGGCACATGTCTGGGTTGTGGGCCAGGTCCCCAGTACTGGACATAGGAGTGGCAAGCACATATTGATGTTTCTCTCCCTCCCTTTTCTGCTCTATAAATACAAATAAGTAAAATACTTTACAAATAAAATAAAATAATGGAGAGAGAAAGTTTTGTTTCATTTTATTAGTCTTTTTCTAGAGTACTGAGAGATTTTGAGGTAGATGATGTAAAAGAATGACAGTGGAAGAGGATAGTTTGAAATAAATGAGCTAAGTACCTTTATATGTTAGGTTGACATGAAAGAATTTATGAAGTAAAAATGATTTGAAAATTATTTGTTTTGATAACTACTGCACTTGGGAGGGGAAAAGATTTGAGTATTGTCTTTATTAAACTAGATTTCAACAGTCTATTATCATTAAAGTACTTTATGGAAATTTAGATAAATTATTATCAATTAGTTGGATTATTAATTGTATTCTTATGGCCAAAGAGCAATGCTTACCATAACCAAGGTCCTCAATAGAGAAAGAATGCAATTGATGGTGTGATTTTTTAACATTAATGCTCTTACAAATATTGACATCTTTTAAAAAAATACCTCATCTTAACATCTAACTTGCATCGAAAATTACATTTAAAAATATTAAATACATACAAAATAACATTTAAAAAACAAACTGTAAGATAAGCTTAATTTCTTAGTAACCTTGGACTAAAATACTAATTACTAACCTGTTATTACTTAAAAAAATTTATTGTTGTTAAAGTACAGTTGACTCCATTTTCCCCACACCACTCCCCACCACCCCACTTCCCACCCTTGATCCTACCCCCTTTGGCTTTGTCCATGTGTCATTTACATTTTCCTGACAACCCTTTCCCCTTTACCCCCTCTTTATTCCCTCCCACCTCTCCTCTAGTTATTGTCAGTCCTTAATTTCAATGTCTCTGGTTATATTTTGCTTGTTTGTTTGTTTTTCTGATTAGTTTCCACTTAAAGGTAAGATCATATGGTACTTATCTTTCACTGCCTGACTTATTTCACTTAGCATAATGGCCTCCGGATTCATCCATGCTGTCTCGAGTGGTAGGATTACCTTCTTTCTGGTGTGTAGTATACCATTGTGTAAATGTACCACATTATTTTTTGATCCACATTTCACCAAGGGGCACTTATGTTGCCTCCAGAACTTGGCTATTGTAAATTGTGCCACTGTGAACATTGGGTGAATAGGATATTTTGAATTGGTATTTCATGATCCTTAGGGTATAATCCCAACAGTGGCATTGCAGGGTCTAAAAGCAGTTCCATTTTTAGTTTTCTGAGGAAATTTTATACTGTTTTCCACAGTGGCTGCACCAGTCTGCATTTCCACCAATGGTGTACTAGGGTTTCCTTTTCTCCACAACCTCTCCAACACTTGTTTGTCGATTTGTTTGTGATGGCCATTCTCACTGGTGTGAAGTGTATCTCATTGTTGTTTTCATTTGCATCTTTCTGATGGCTAGTGATGCTGAGTATCTTTTAATGTGTCTCTGACCCTCTGTATTTCCTCCTTGGAGAAGTGCCTGTTCAATTCCTTTACCCATTTTTTGATTCAGTTGTTTGTCTTCCTGGAGTGGAGTCATGTGAGTTTTTATATATTTTGGAGATCCAACCCTTGTCCAAATCTCCCATATCTAGTGTTTGTTCACACTGATTCTGAAGTGATATTTTCCATCTCTAAGGAATCTAAAATCCAACTACATTTAGAAAGCCAAGCAATTACAAGAATCTATGGAACTTCCCTACTCTAGGCCAGGAATGGTATTTAGAAGCCTACCCACTAAGCAAATATTTGCTGAGCACCCATGATATTCCAGACACTATACTAGCACTGCATACAAAAGAGATAAACAGCCATGCCTGCTGTGGATCAATTGGTTGCAGGGTCCTTCTGTAACTGAAAGGTTGCAGGTTCGATTCCCACTCAGGGCACATACTAGAGTGTGGGTTCAATTCCTGGTATGGGTATATACAATCCCTGGTCAGGGCGCCTACAGGAGGAAACCAATGAAGGCAACCAATTTGTGCTTCTCTCGCATCGATGTTGCTTTTTCTACCTTCCTTTTTCCTTTCCTGTCTCTGTGAAAGCATTGAAAAAAAAATGTCCTCAGGTAAGGATTAAAAAAATGAAGAGATCAGGTAAACAGACAACATCCCTGATATTCTGAAACTCATATTCTTAAAAACATTCATTTATTTATTTTTAGACAGAAGGGGAGGGAAGGAGAAGGAGGGAGAGAAACATCAATGTGTGGTTGCCTCTCAAGCACCCCCTACTGGGGACCTGGGCCATAACCCAGGCATGTGCCCTTGACTGGGAATCAAACTAGTGACCCTGTGGTTTGTGGAGGCCAGTGCTCAATCCATTGAGACACAGAAGCCAGGGCTGAAACTTATATTCTGATTTAACAAAAAAAGTAGAAAATGTTTTTTTTTTTTTTTGACAACCCTTCCTCCTTTTCCCCCCATTATCCCCTCCTACCTCTCCCCTGGTTACTGTCAGCTTGTTCTTAATTTCCATGTCTCTGGTTATATTTTGCTTCCTTGTTTGTTTTGTTGACTAGGTTACACTTAGAGGTGAGATTATATGGTATTTGTCTCTCACTGTCTGATTTATTTCACTTAGCATATAATGCTCTCTGGTTCCGTTCAAGCTGTTGCAAAGAGTAGGATATCCTTCTTTCTCGCTGCTGCGTATAATTCCATTGTATAAATGTACCATAGTTGTTTTTTAATTTTATTTTAATTGATGTTCATGTACAGTTTTTTGTCTTTTACTCTCATCCCAGCCCTGCCCGCCTCCCTCCCATTTCCACCCACTAGTTTTTGTCCATGTGTCCTTTATACTTGTTCACATAAACCCTTCCCCTGTCCCCCTGAAATTCCCTCCCCTCGTCCCTCTGGTCACTGTCAGCCTGTTCTCTATTTTAGTGTCTTTGGTTATATTTTGCTTGTTTGTTTTGTTGTTTAGGTTCCTGTTAAAGGTGAGATCATATGGTATTTGTCCCTCACCGCCTGGCTTATTTCACTTAGCATAATGCTCTCCAGTTCCATCCATGCTGTTGCTAAGTGTAGGAGCTCCTTCTTTCTTTATGCTGCATAGAATTCCATTGTGTAAATATACCATAATTTCTTGATCCATTCATTTACTGATGGGCACCTAGGTGGATTCCAACAATTGGCTATTGTAAGTTGTGCTGCTATGAACATTGGGGTGCATAGGTTGTTCTGAATTGGTGTTTTAGGGCTTTTGGCGTATAATCCTAGCATGTGGAATTGCCAGATCAAAGCACAGTTCCTTTTTTAGTTTTCTGAGGAAATCCCATACTGTTTTCACCGTGGCTGCTCCAGTCTGCATTCCCATCAACAGTGTACTAGGGTTCCCTTTTCTCCACATCCTCTCCAACACATTCGTTTGTTACTTTGTTTATGATGGTCATTCTGACTGGTGTGAGTGGTATCTGATTGTGGTTTTAATTTGCATCTCTCTCATGGCTAGTGAGGCTGAGTGTATTTTAATATGTCTCTGGTTCCTTTGTATATCCTCCTTGGAGAAGTGTCTGTTAAAGTCCTTTGGTCATTTTTTAATTGGATTGTTTGTCTTCCTGGAGTAGAGTTGTGTGAGTTCTTTATATATTTTGGAATCAAACTCTTGTCTGAGGTATCATTGGCAAATATATTTTCCCATACAGTTGGTTCTCTTTTCACTTTAATGCCATTTTGTTTAGTTATGCAATAGCTTTTTATTTTAATGAGATCCACTTTATTTATTCTTTCTTTTATGTCCCTTGCTCTAGGGGACATATTGGTGAAAATATTGCTGCATGGAGTATCTGAGATTTTTGTGCCTATGTTCTCCTCTAGGATATTATGTTGTCACAACTTATGTTTAAGTATTTTATCCATCTTGAATTTATTTTTGTGTATGCTATAAGTTGGTGATCGAGTTTCATTTTTTGCATGAAGCTGTCCAGCTTTCCCAACACCATTTGTTGAAATGGCTATTTTTACTCCAATTCATGCTGCTGCCCCCTTTGTCAAATATTAATTGGCTATAGAGATTTGGGTTTATTTATGGGCTCTCTATTCTGTGCTACTGATCTATGTGCCTGTTCTTATGCTAATACCAGACTGTTTTGTTTACAGAGGCCTTGTAATATATTGTGATGTCATGTATGGTGATCTCTCCTTCTTTGTTTTTCTTCCTCAAATTGCTGCAGCTATTCAAAGTCATTTGTGGTTCCATATAGATTTTTGAGATGTTTGTTCTATATCTGTGAATATTTCATTGGAATCTTAATAAGGGTTGCATTGAATCTATAAAACAAGACCTTTTATTTTTGGATTTTTTGGTGCAGATCACATACTCTTTCATTAAATTCTTTTTTTTTTTGGTGTTGTTCAACTATGGTTTTCTCCAATTTCACCCTACCACACCCCTCTTGCCCCACCCATCCCTGCCTCTCACCCTCTAACCCACCCCTATTTCTTCTTGTCTGATCCCTATGGCTAAGATTTCAAGTATTATTTTAAATAAGAGTGGTGACAACAGACACACCTGTCTTGTCCATGGTCTCAAGGGAACTTTTTTTTTATTTTTTGCCCATTAAATATGATATTGGTAATAGTTTTTTCATATATGGACTTAATTATGTTGAGATATGATCCCTCTATTACTATTTTGTTGAGTGTTTTTACCATAAATGGATGATGAATTTTATTAAATGCTTCCCTGGTATCTATTGATATGATCATGTAATTTTTGTCTTTCATTTTGTTTATGTGATGTATAACCTATATTGGTTTGCAGACATTGTACCATCTTTCCATCCTTGCAATAAAACCCACCTGTTCATGGAGTATGATCTTTTTCTTATACTGCTGAGTTCAGTTTGCTAAGATTTGTTGAGAATTGTAGCATCTATGTTCATCAGAGTTATTGGGTGGTGATTTTAGTTTTATTGTTTGTTTTACCTGGTTTTGGAATTAAGATAATGCTGACCTCTTAAAAATATTTTGGAAGATTTTATGTTTTTGAATTTTTTGGAATAGTTTGAGAAGGATAGTTGTTAGTAGTTCTTTGAATGATCGGTAAAATTTGCTTGTGAAGCCATGTGTTCTAGGAATTTTCTGTGTTGGGAGTTTTTTGATTACTCCTTCAATTTCACTAGTTGTTGTTGGTGTATTCAGGTGTTCTCCTTCTTCTTCATTCAGTTTTGGAAGATTGTATGTTGGTTGAAATTTATCCATGTAGCTCAGGTTGTCCAATTTCTTGCCATATAGTTGTTCAAAGGAGTGTGAGATTACACTCCTTTGTATTTCTGTGGTATCAGTTGTTACTTCTCTCTTTTCATTTCTGATTTTACTTTGGGGGGTCCTCTCTCCTTTTTCTTGATGAGTCTCATTAAATGTTTGCCAACTCTGTTTATCTCTTCAAAGAACCAGTTTTTGGATTCATTGAACTTGTCAATTGGGTGTGTTTTTTTTAAATTCTCTATGTAATTATTTGTGCTTTCACCTTATTTCCTTCCTTCTACTCACTCTGGGCTTTGCTTGTTGTTGTTTTTTCTAGTCCTCTTAGGTATATAGTAAGGTTGTTTATTTGAGATTTTTTTTCTGTCTTCTTTAGGTAGTCCTGTAATGCTGCGAATTTCCCTCTCAAGACTGCTTTCACTATGCCCCATAGATTTTGGGTTGTTGTGTTTTCTTTTTCATTTGTTTCCAGGTACTTTTTGATTTCTTTCTTGATCTCATTGTTAACACATTTATTATTTAATAACATGTTATTTAACCTCCATATATTTGAATGTATTTTTTCTTGAGGTTGATTTGTAGTTTCAGGCCATTTTGGTCTATGAAAATGTTTGATATGATTTCAATTTTCTTGAATTTGTTAAGGCTTATTTTGCGAACTACCATGTGGTCTACCTTTGAGAGTGATTCATGTGCAATTGAGAAGATTGCATATTTTACTTCTTTGGGGTAAAATATTCTACAGATATCAATTAAATATACTTGTTCTATTGTATCCTTTTTAAAGTATATTTTATTATCCATTGTGTTCTCCACTTCTCTCCTTTCAAGGGGAGGCACCAACAGCTCTGTGGCTACCTTGGCCTGCTGCCATTGTGAAGGGACAAACTCTTCAATGACCACAAATTTCCTACCAGTTGTGGTGTTTATTTTTCCAGACCTTGGTTAAAAGCTGTTTTTCATCTAGTCTTTGGTTTGCTTCAGGTGTGTAGTCTTCTCTTTAGTTTTTTTCCCCCCAATTTGGTGCTGGGATGAGGTGCATCATACATCCTTCTACTCCACTGCCATCTTTTTCCCCCTAAAAAAGAGTTGCATTGAGTAAATATTTGGTGGTGAGTATGAGAGGGTTAGCAGTTTATATCACAGACAATTGTAAGTGATATACTCATCTGTCACCGGTTTCATCATTTTATTTTCTTGTAATTACTTTACTACCTGACATCAACAAGTACTAGAAAAATTGATGACTAACAACTTTCAAGCAATTTGTGTTCTAAGAGAACCAAAAATATTTAAGTAGAGGTAGTTAGTAATACTCTTTATTTCTGCCTAAAGATTTTTTTAACCCCCTCTTAGTTTGGTCACTACATTTACTTTAACCAGTGCTCATAAGATTTCTATAAGGCTCAAGAAGAGTGAGTTGTATATTCAAATATTTATGGCTTTCCTCCAAAATAATTTATCTATAAGAGTTTGATCCTGAACCCTTAATCATAAATAAGTATGAATGACAATAAAGTTTTTAAAAATAATTTCACAGCTAAATATAATTATTCCTGTATTATTTTATCCAAGTGAAGTTAAGCCAGAAAAAAAAGTGTTGAAACATTAAAAGAAAAATGAATAAATACAGAAAAAAGACAAAAAGTCTTCATAAAAATGTGTGTATTGAATATTAATATAATAAACATGATTTTCATCAAGTTTTAGTCTAACATAAGCATTGGTTCATCCTACCACAGCCCAATCTGATAACTTCTGGTGTGCATAGAGACACACAGGCATCCAGATACATTTTCTCCTTTAATACCTCACTTGATCATTTTATTTCTTCCCATAATATGGGTAGTGCTTCATCTTCCCTTCCATTCTAAATGATAGCTTTGCTGGATAGAGCAATCTTGTATGTAGGTCCTTGCCTTTCATGACTTGGAATACTTCTTTCCAGCCCCTACTTGCCTGTAAGTTCTCTTTGGAGAAATCAGCTGACAGTCTAGTCTGATGGGAACTCCTTTGTAGGTGACTGTCCCATTGTCCTTGATGCTTCTAGAATTCTCTCCTTCATGTTAGTCTTGGCTAATGTAATGATGATGTGCCTTGGTGTGTTCCTCCTTGGGTCCAACTTCTTTGGGACTCTCTGAGCTTCCTGGACTTCCTGGAAGTCTATTTCCTTTGCCAGCTTGGGGAAGTTCTCCTTTATTATTTCTTCAAATACGTTTTCCACTTGTTGTTCTTCTTCTTCCCCTTCTGGTACCCCTATAATTCGGATGTTGGGACATTTAAAGATGTCCTGGAGGTTCCAAAGCCTCTCCTCATTTTTTTGAATTCTTGTTTCTTCCTTCTTTTCTGTTTGGTTGTTTCTTTCTTCCTTCTGGTCCACTCCATTGATTTGAGTCCCAGTTTTCCTCCCATCACTATTGGTTTTCCTTCTTTTTACTTATTGTAGCCTTCATTTGTTTATCTAATTTGCAACCAAAATTAACCAATTCTGTAAGCATCCTGATTACCAGTGCTTTGAAATGTGCATCTAATGTATTGGCTATTGGTTCATTGCTTAAAAGCATTGGCTCTAGTGGTTTGATTTGTTCTTTCATTTGAACCCTATTTTTTTTTCTTTTTGTTGGTCTGGTCGTGGCTGTTACGTCATAGTGAGGGGTGGAGCCTTAGGTGTTCACCAGGGCGGGGTAGCCCAGTTATTGGATTGTGACAGTGTATGTGGGGGCAGGGTCTTAGAGGGAACAATGGCACTTGCTCCACTCTCTTTTGGATTCCAATCCCTTCCACTGCTTCCCTTTTGCCTGGATTATCTGCTCATGAATGTGGGACCACCTGGTCAGCCAGCCACCCTGTGCTGGGGACCCACCAGTCACTGCCTGCAGGCCTGGGTCTACCAGCAGCTGCCTGTGTGCCTGGTCCACCAACCTCTGCGTCCTCCTGCCAAGACTTCACCCTTCCTATGGGTCTGGGTGAATGGTCATTGGACCTCTGTACAGTTCAATTTTCTGTCAGTTCTGGATGTTTTCTTGTTTCTAAATCCTTGTTGTCCTTAATTTTGGATCTGTGAGGAGGCACAGTGTGTCCACCTATGCCTCCATCTTGGCTGGAGGTTCAAGAGAGATTTTTAATAGATCCTATTTACCAGTTTTAAAATGTTGCTTTCTAGTACTAGTTTACTAAGTGTTCTCAGGAGGAATGTGTGCTGAATTTTATCAAATGCTTCTTTAAATCTCTTGATAGAAATACATACTTTTCTTCTTTCATTTGTTAATGCTGTTTATTGCGTACTTACATGTTGCACTGCTGCACTGTCCCCATGTCCTGGGAATAACCGTACTTGGTCAAGATGTATACATTTATTAATATACCTGTTATACTTATAATATCCTGCTTCCAACATTTTTTCAACATATTTTTATGAGCAGGAGAACTCCAATATAGCCTTTACCTTCAAGCCATAAAGTTGGTTCAAGTCCTTAGTCTTGAATGGAGAAGTTTTAGTCTCTATACGTCACAGGAGCTTAACACACAGGAACATTGGAACATTGTGCCATTGGAACATGCAGACATGGACCCATTTAAGCTCTTGGCTTCAGCTCCATTTAACACTTGATATTTTTGTTTTGTTTCTAGTGCAAAGAAATAATATATCTATTTGTTTCTAAGACTAACTATGAATTCTTTCTTTTCTTTTTTATATTTGATTTCATCTTTGTTCAGTGCTTGATACATAATTATGTCAAGTTTGAACTTATTTTATTATCTTTAATGTAAAGCTATATGGCATTTTTGTATTAGTGAGAAGTATAAGTGTTTAATAAATATTAATAGCTTCCAGTCAAATTCTAATTTTGTAAATCACAGAAAATAAATATCTATAAATGTATAAAATACTGGAATATAATGCAGTACATTGTAGATAGTTGAACTTGTGGTTGTTTTAACATTCTCATATATTTTCTTTTTTATTATTCTTCAAATACTGTTGTCTCCATTTTCCCACCATCCCTTCCCCCCCACCTTCCATCCTTCCTCCCTTTGGCTTTGTCCATGGGTCCTTTATACATATTCCTTGATGACCTTTCCCTTTCTTTCCCCCATTATCCCCTTCCTGCCTCCCCTTTGTTTACGGTGAGTTTGTTTTATATTTCATTGTGTGGTTATATTTTGCTTCCTTGTTTGTTTTGCTGATTAGGTTCCACTTATAGGTGAGATTACAGTCCCACTGTTGTGATTATACCCTAAGTATCCTGAAACACCATTTCAAAAGAACCTATGCACTGCAATGTTCATAGCAGCACAATTTACAATAGCCAAGTGCTGGAATCAACCTAAGTGCCCATCAGTAAATGAGTGGATAAAAAACAATGGTACATTTACACAATTGAAAACTACATAGCAGGAAGAAAGAAGGAATTTCTGTCCTTTGCAACAGCATGGATGGATCTGGAGAGCATTATGCTAAGTGAAATAAGCCTGATGATGAATGACAAATAATATTTTTGTATATTTTATTTCCTATGGAAATTATGTATAAAAGACCATTTTAACTTTCATTGCTCTCATAATTAACACTTCCCGTTGCTTCTGCAAAATATATTCACTGGTTTCCAAGGAATAATAATTTCTCTTTTTAACCATTTCCAACCATTAAGTTGCATACTTTCTAAGAATCCATTGAGATTCTTCCTAAAATTGTTTAACACTTTTTACTCATTTTAATTACCTGCTTTAAATTAATATTGTGGGAATCAATAGAATATAAGCATGAAGTATAATTTCTAACTATGCAAATAATTGGTATGCTTTCAGGAAATGAAATAAAGATAAGGATCTACAAAACTTGCCTTAAAATCCTCAAAAATTCTATTCTTTGATATTGATTCAAAAACATCATTATTTGTTTCACTGTTAAAGAAAGCCTCCACTAAAGCAAAATATAACCAGAGACATTCAAATGAAGAACAAACTGACAGTAAGCACAGGGAAGAAAGGAGGGGTATAACCGGGGAGAGAAGGAGAAGGGTGGTCAAGGAATATGTTTAAAGGACTCATGGACATAGCCAAAGGAGATTAGGATAGAGTGTGGGAGGTGGGGGTGGGTGGGGCAGGGGAGAGTACTGGGGGAAAATGGAGATAATTGTACTTGAACAACAATAAAAAACGTTTAACATAAAAAAGGCCTCCGGACTTACCCCAAAATAGAAGATAGGTGAAGGTATGTACATTAATATGTTTATGTCACAAATGTATATATATGTTTCTCTGTGTTTTCATATTAGTCAACTTTAAAATTAATCACCTAATTTCTTGATCCAATTTTATTGAATAATACACTGTCCTTCTCTTTCTTTCTCTCTCTCTCTCTCTCCCTCCATCTACCTTTTTTGTCTCTCTGTGTATCTATTTATCTAACAATCCTACATTACTCATAAATATGCAAATATCAGTACTGGACATCTCTTTTACAGTGTTATAAATAAAATATTTTACTTTAAATTTCATGTCATTAACAAAGTGTAACATTTCAAATCATCACTCTGGGAAAGAATGTTATGGCAATAGAAACAGCCTTATCAAAATCAATGATGAAGAAAGGGTTCTTTTCTAATCCAGGCACATTTTAGTTCCCTTGATAAGGCACCCTAGGTTATAAGGCAGTGTGTGAACTTCACACTGGTCTACAAGTTGATATATATTGAGATGGATCAGCCTTACCCATGCATTTAAATAATCAAAGTAATGACATTTTTCTCTTTAATTCCCTGTAATTTCTAGAAGCAACTATGTAAGTGAGGGTCTTACTAATAATCTTATATATTGCAGCAATTATTTTCAGATATTATATTTTGGCTAGCAATGTATCAAGTAGATTTTGTTACTCAGAAATTAAGTTTCTTTAAGTAATTTCCATGACAAACCATTCTGGGCAAGAACTGTTTCACTTAATATAGTGTATAACATTATTGACAAATATTTGGTTATAATTAATTTATTTTGAAGGTTTTCTTATCCTTTCTTGGTATTTGTGTTTAATTTAAAGTACAATCCCCATCACCACCATGCCCTGTACAATATTCACACACTAGTGTAGTGTCAATAGGATTTTGTTTAAAAGTAAAACACTAAATTCATCCAATCAGGTTATTGTTTGTTTGCTTACAATGTGATGACTACTACCAATATACTGATTTTCTCCATGATACAAACCTCAATTTTTTTATTTAATAAGCTAGAATTTATGGTGAAAAATCCTAAGTGGTAAAAGGTTTGTTCAATATTTTTAGTCTTTAAACAGCTCAATTGGATGGCCTACCTAACTTTGAAATAAAATCATATATGACAAAACAAGTTTTATGTGAAAAACAAGAATGGCTATATGTGTCCTTGTACATAATTTGCTTAAGATTGTAGCAACCATCTTTGAACCAAATAGATCAGGCAAATGCATTGAACTATTGAAAAAGGTATTAATTTTAATGAAAATTTAAATAAAATTTTCTAATTATACACGAGCTCATTGAATGATCAAGTGAGATGATATTCTTTAAAGTGGAGTATACTCAGATCCAAAGATGTACATCCATTTACTAAGGCATAAGCAAAACCACAGAATAAGTATGCTGCATTTCCCTAGAGCATATATTTTTAGAACAAAACATTATTTTGGGGAGATTAAATGCAATATTTACATTATTTTTTATGCTAAGGCACAAAACTTCAAATAAATAATTATTTACAGTTGAGTCTTTCAAGTTATGACTGACCTGACACATCCCCTGATCAAATTATGGGACATGCTTTGATACACTTTTGCTTTTATAATATGTTAAAAATTTAAATACATTAAACTAAGGGCATAACAAGTAGATCCTAGGAAAAAACATCACAATAACTACAATAAAAACTGAAAAAATATTATCAAATATAGGTAAGAATACATAGATACTAATATTATTCTACTCTGCTAATGGTGGTGTTTGGCAGTACCTACTAAATTGAAATATATTCATACCCTATGATTCAGCAATTCAATTCCTATGAGTCAAATTAGTACCATACGTACTAATACAGGTACATCTAACAAATATATCATAAGTTCACCAAGACATGTCTTAAAATGTTTGAATTTTAATGTATGAACTTTGGGAGTACACAAAATATTCAGACTATAGCAAGTTGTGTGTCCAGAATATATATATATATATATATATATATATATATATATATATATATGACACTCACAGCTCAATTATAAAAATAAAAATATTGTCATTAACAAAATAGGCAAAGATCTGAATTTCTCCAAAGAAGGTACATAAGTAGCCAAAAATACATGAAAAAATGTGAAAGTCACATACCATTAAGGAAATGCATATTCAAACCACAAGACGCAACTTCAGATTCTCTGAGATGGTTAAAAATGACAATACTAAGTGTTAATGATGACATAAAGAAATTATAACTCTTATAAATTGCTGGTGGGGTATAAAGTGACAAAGAACCTTTGAGCAATATTTTGGTTGTTACTCAAAATAAAATACAGATTTATAATATGACTGAGCAATTCTATTGCAGTGTACTTATTCAAGAAACATGAAAATATATGTTCACACAAAACTGTATACATAGGTGTTTATAGCAGTGCAATTCATGATAAGCAAATGGTGTTAAAGAAAAACCCAGATATACATCAATTGAATGCATTAAAAATGTGGTTTATCAATACAATGGTATGTTATCCAACAATGCAAATAAATGAAGTGTTGATACACATTATGACATGGATGAACTTTGAAAACATTATACTAAGTGAACTAAACTAGTTACAAAAGACCACATATTACATGCATTTCTTAATGTAAACTATAGAGAAAAGAAAATCTATACACATAGAAAGTCAGCTAGTAGTGGCCCAAGGCTAGGGGTTTGAGGGGAGCGAAGAGTGATTCCTAATAACTGAAGGTCTTCCTTATAGAATAATGAACCTTTTCTAAGTTTACATAGTTGTCATGTATGGGAGGAACTTCAGCCTGCAGAATTCCTCCTACCTGCTGCGGATAAGAAATAAGTCATCCTGGACACAATCTTGCTGTTTTAGCAGGAAAGGGGGTGGCAATTCCCTCTAGTGGGGAACACCCCAAGCCCTTTTCCCAAATGATTTTTTGGGAATGGTATGTGTAAGTGTATACATGCATAGCTCATCAATCAATGTCAAAAGGTTATAGTAAAAAAAGGCTATAGTCATACAAAAACAGGTATTATCTATAGATAACAATTGAAGGAACTCAGAGAGTTGTCATAGGTTAGGGTCTGTGAGTCATGCTGACACCAGAGGGTCTTTAAGACATGTTTCATGAGATGAGGAGTTTTCTTCTTATACCTTGAACTTAAACATCTGGTTTATACCAACAGAGCCATAGAAAGCAAAGCAGAGCAGGCTTCAAAGGATGCAATGTATTTATCAGGCCTGATTCCCCTGGGAACCTTGGGAGTTGGAGTCCGGTTTTGTATGCCACCTGTGTTACCTAGTTTTCCAGGGAGACTTAGTAGCCCCTTTCAGAGCCTGCTGTCATGGGGCTGCAATCTCCGAAACCATACGGAGCAGTCCCCAACAGTGATGACTGTACAACTTTGTCAGTATACTAACAACCACTGAGGTATATACTTTAAAAGAGTAAGTTTTATGGCATGTAAACTTTATAGTCATAATGCTTTTATTAAAAAAACACCATGTTAGCAATTACATTTTCCTATCATTGTGAGGTTTTCAGCAACATATTCACTCAAGTTCTAGTCCTTAGGTTCTTTAAAAAGAAAAAAAAATCAAATAACTTACTTTGGATAACTATAAAGATTAGTGAAAAGCCTCTTCTCCAAAAAGTATGTACAGAGGGCCCAGAGACATATGAAAGGATGCTCAGCATCATTAGCCACCAGAGGGGTGCAAATTAAAACCGCAATGAGATACCACTTTCCACCAGTCAGAATGGCCATCATAAACAAATCAACAACAACAACAACAGAAAAATAAAACACGTGCTGCCAAGGCTGTGGAATACAGGGAAACTGTATACATTGTTGGTTGGAATGCAGACAGGTGCAGCCACCGTGTAAAACACTATGGAATTTCCTCAGAAAACTAAAAATGGAACTGCATTTTAACCTGGCAATTCCACTGCTGGGATTATACCCTAAGAATCCTGAAACACCAATTCAAAAGAACCTATGCATCCCAATGTTTATAGCAGCACAATTTACAATAGCCAAGTGCTGGAAACAGCCTAAGTGCTCATTAGTAAATAAGTGAATCAAAAACCTGTGGTACATTTACACAATGGAATACTATGCAGTATAAAGAAAGAACAAGATCCTACCACTTGCAACAGCAAGGATGGATCTGGAGAGCATTATGCTAAGTGAAATAAGCCAGGCAGTGAAAGACAAGTACCATATAATTTCACCTATAAGTGGAAGCTAATCAACGAAACAAACAAACAAGCAAAATGTAACTAGAGGCATTGAAATAAAGAACAAACTGACAGTAATCAGAGGGGAGGATAATGAGGTCAAGGAACATGTAGAAATGACCCATGGACAAAGCCAAATGGAGTTAGTGAGTAGGATGGGAGGGAGGATGGCTGGGTTGGGGAGATTGGTGGGTGAAAATGGGGATAACTATACTTGAACAACAATAAAAAGAGAGAAAAGGAAGTGGTATTGGGGTGACTAGTTAGCATTTGGCAAAAAAAATGAAAACAGTAAATGAAGATACCTCAATTAATTCATAAGAATAAATTAAATAAAAAATAAAAAAATAAAATGCTTTAAAATACAAAAAAAAAACAATTCCAATGAACATTTTAGCATATATTTATAAATCTATAAGTTTATAGTAATTTTGCAATCATTTTAACTCTTTGTACAATATCATAGAATATATGTTTAACCATGATACTATGTACTCAATTTGTTTGGGGGATTTATATAGCACATATTTATATATCTATAAACATTTATAGTAATTTTACAGTCATTCTAAGTATTGTATGGCATCATCGAATACATTCTAATCCATAATACTTTGTATTCAAATTGTTTTGGGGATTTATATTTGGTGATATATTTAGCCGTTTAAAATATCACTCACAGCAAATATGTCAAAATGTAGCAGCTCATACATTTCAAATGAAGGTATATATATCTCTGGTATATCATCCCCCAAAGGAATATTGAATTCTTCAGGATTAAATATTTTTTAAAAGTAAACTATTTTGATTCAAAGAAAAATAATGGCAGAAACCTATTTTGTCCCTCTTCCACATCCATTTAGTCGCTAAAGTCTTAACTGTATTGCACAAAAGACTTTTACAGCATGATTCAAATTTACTTATGTATCTAGCTCCATCAGCAGTTGCATGCTTTTTTTCCAGGATCATCATGTTTAAAAGCAGGTTCTATGGAAGGATAATCCTGAAAAATGCTCTATGATAAAGATACTCTTTGGTATATAAACTATAACTGCAGAGCCAGTTCACTGGTTTTATCCTGCTTCTAACAAGGCCTGGAACCAAAGTTTGTCTCTTTTAAGAGTAACACTTGTGACCAGTACCCGCAAATAACACTTGTAAACCTTTAACAGATCCCCCCATGGAACCAAAGGACCAGGGCTCAGCTGGAACCCAAAAGTCAGAACCCTTTCAGAAGAGCCCTTAAAATCCCACCACAAACACTGAATCCAAAACAGATTTGAACTTTGCCTCCTATCTCCGTGAAAGCCAAACTCTAAATAAAAGTTCTTTCTTTTCTCAAAAGCTTCTGCTTATAGTATTAGCTTCCATGTGCATGGGGCATCGAGCCCTTGCTCAGGAACAAAATGTCTGGATAGAAATATATTAAATTTTACCAAGAACCATCAAACCATTTCTATAGTTTGATGGAGCCATTATAACAAGCAATGCGAAAATGGTATAAATGATTCAAACATGAAAAAATGAAATGTTTTGCAGCCCTTGCCATTGCATCTTAATGCCTCACCATCTTTAATTTATGACTTCCAAATTCACCATCCTCACTTGCATCCAACCAACGGGAGGGAAAAGAACACTACAGACAATAAATTGGGGGTTTCTAGTGACCTGAAAGTCTTGTTCTTGATTCTGTAAGCTGTAATTCAATGACATGACCATACCTAACTGGAACGAAGAGTTAGGAATATACTTTAGTTGTTTGCTTAGAAGAACAAAAAAAAAAAAAATGGATTGGGAGCTCAACTACCCAGTTTCTGCAAAACATTGATTTTTCATTTTTCCTAATATAAGCTATACCAAGAACATAATTCAGAAAGATATAAATATTATATTTATAACTGTACATTGGCAGTGCTATTTAGTAGAGGAAAATTCCAGAATTTTTTTCTTCAAAAGATTATAAATTCTCTGTTGACAGTTTTTGTAGGCTTAGTTTACTGTGTATCTGAATCTTAGTATGCATTCAATAAATATTTTCCAAATAAATGAAAGAATGACTCAATTTATTTTTCATGGGAAAAATAAGCCCACCTTGACAAGTCGGGAATTTGATATTAAAATGGGCCAGATTGTGATTGACCAAAGTAGCTGTTGACAAAATGCAGTTCAGGTCAAGCAGGCAGAATTTGACTTCAAGTAAAAGCTGCAGAAATAAATGATATAGATAATCAGATATTTTTCAAGAAGTTAATATTTATAGGTAGTTTGTAACAAATATTTGATTACAAAAGTAGGGAGTACAAAGTAATGAGGAAATCTGTGGAACATCTTGGGAAATCTATGTCAGGCTGCAGTTCATTTAAAGGACACAAATTGCCAAGAGAAATGGTTAACACTAAGAGTTATGATTTCAGAGAATTACATAGTTAAAAAAAAAAAAAACCCTCAATTTGGACACTGAAAATATTCCAGAAACCCAAGTCATGGGCCATGGCACAAGGTCAAAAATAAACCAGAAATAAAATCTATTTGATTCTAAATTCCTGACTCCAAAATTCATTCTCAATGTAAAAACATGTATAATTCAGTCAAGGTAAGTTTAAAATATTAATAGGTGGTTTAAAAAATATCAGATAGGGAGCAAGGCATTTTATTATAGCAACAACACAAAAGTATTAACTAAAGTATAATGGATAAGCAGACTAAGAAATACCATCAGGATATACTAGTTTGGGCCAAATCAAAATGACAAGTGTGTGGAGTGCAACAGAAAAATGTATGTGAGATGGCACCCAATCGAACAAACAGGAAAAAGGACTCATGAATATGGACAACAGTGTGGGCATTGCAGGGGTGAAGGAAGTATAAGCAGCTTAAATGCTGATGAAAATATACAATAAAATTTTAAAGCAGATCACAGAAAACATTGATTTGAATGAGGTTAAATGCACATATATTAAAAATAAGAAAAGAAAATAATTTATGTTTATATAAAAGTACTTTATGTTATATCTCTGGGCCCTTTGTCTGTTCTCCTTAGAGAATTGTCTGTTCAGGTCCTTTACCCATTTTTTAATTGGATTGTTAGTCTTCCTGAAGTGGAGTCATGTGAGTTCTTACATATATTTTGGAGATCAAACCCTTGTCCAAGGTATCATTTGCAAGTATGTTTTCCCATATGTTTGGTTCCATTTTCATTTTGCTGATGTTTTCTTTAGAAATGCAGAAGCTTTTTATTTTGATAGACTCATTTGTTTATTCTTTCATTTATGTCCCTTGATCTAGAAGATACATTGATGAAAATATTGCTGTTTGGAATATCTGAGATTTTCCTGCCTTTGTTCTCCTTTAGGACTTTTATGGTGTTGCAACATATATTTAAGTTTTTACCCTTCTTAAGCTTATTTTTGTGTGTGGTGTAAGTTGATGGTCAAATTTCATTTTCTTGCATCTACCTGTCCAGATCTCCAAACACCATTTGTTGAAGAGGCTACTTTCACTCCACTTCATATTTTATCCCTGTTTGTCAAAAATTAATTGACCATAGAGACATGGATTTAGGTCATGGCTATCTGCTCTGTTCCAGTGATCTATATGTCTGTTCTTATGCCACTGCCAGGCTGTTTTGATTACAGTGGCCTTGTAGTACAGTTTGATATCAGGTATTGTGATCCCTTCTACTTTGTTCTTCTTTCACAAACTTGCTGGGGCTGTTTTGGGTTGCTTATGGTTCCATATAAATGTTTGAAATGCTTGTAATATATCTATGGAATATGTCATTGGTATTTTAATAAGGATTGCAATGAATCTATAAATTGCTTTGGGTAGTATGGACATTTTGATGATGTTAACTCTTCCAATCCATGAATATGGTATACACTTTTATTTGTTTGTGTCTTCCTTAATTTCATTCTTTAGTGTGGTGTAGTTTTCCCAGTACAGGTATTTTTGTTTTTTTAAGATTTTTTAAATTTATTTTTATAGAATAGAAGTGAGGGAGAAAGAGGAGAGAAACATCATTGTGTGGTTGCCTCTCA
Organism: Anoura caudifer; assembly: GCA_004027475.1. Taxonomy (NCBI): domain Eukaryota; kingdom Metazoa; phylum Chordata; class Mammalia; order Chiroptera; family Phyllostomidae; genus Anoura; species Anoura caudifer. Next base: position 66,340 of record PVKU01001719.1, read on the forward strand.
AGTGACATCCACTGGGGACCCAGCCCACAATTCAGGAATGTGCCCTGACTGGGAATTGAACCAGCAACCCTTTGGTTCATAGGCCAGTGCTCAATCCACTGAGATCCAGTACAGGTCTTTTACCACCTTCGTTAATGTTATTCCTATGTACTTTATTTTTTGTTGCTGTACCAATTGGGATTTTGTCCCTGATTTCTGTTTCTGATATTTTGTTGTCAGTGTACAAAAATTCCTTCAGTTTCTGAATATTGACTGTGCATCCCACTGTTTTTCGTAAGTCATTTAATAGGTTGAGCAGTTGTTTTGGAAAGTCTATGGGGTTTTCTATTTACACTATCATGTCATCCACAAACAATGACAGTTTTACTTCCTGCTTTCTAATTTGGATGATTTTTATGTCTTTTTCTTGTCTGATTGCTCTGGCTAGAACTTCTGATACTATGTTGAATAGAAGTGATGAAAGCAGACACTCTTCTTTTATTCCTAATCTTAGTGGGAAAGCTCTTAGTTTTTGCCTGTTGAGTTTGATGTTGGCTATAGGTTTTTCATATATGGCCTTTATTATGTTGAGGTAAGCTCCCTCTACTCCTACTTTGTTCAGTGTTTTTATCATAAATGGGTACCTCATCAAATGATTTTTCCACATCTGTTGATATGATCATGTGGCTTTTATCTTTCCTTTCGTTTATGTGCTGTATAACATTTATGGATTTGAGAATATTGTACCATCCTTGCATCCCTGAAATGAATTCCACTCCATCATCATGTATGATCTTTTTAATGTATTGCCAGATGTGGTATGCCAATATTTTGCTGAGGGTATTCATATCTCTGTTCATCAGTGCTATTGGCTTGTAGTTTTCTTTCTTTGTTTTGTCTTTATCTTTTTGGATTAGGATGATGCTGGCCTCACAAAAAGAGTTCAGGAATCTTCCCTCTTCTTGGACATTTTGGAATAGTCTGAGAAGGATAGGAGCTATTTCTTCTTTAAATGCTTTGTAGAATTCTCCTGTGAAACTATTCAGTCCAGGACTTTTTTTGTGTGTCAGGAGATTTTTATTACTGCTTCAATTTCATCAGCTGTTATTGGTCAGTTCAGACTTTCTGTTTCTTCTTCATTGAATTTTGGAAAATTGTATTTTTCTGGAAAATTGTTCATTTTACCTAGGCTTTCAAATTTCTTGTCATATAGTTTCTCATAGTAATTTCTTTCAATCCTTTGTATTTCTGTGATATCAGTTGTAATCTATCCTCTTTCATTTCTGATTTCATTTATCTAGGTCCTTTCTCTTTTTTATTGATGAGTCTACTTAAAGCCTGTAGATTTTGTTTATCTTCTCATAGAAACAGTTCATGGATTTATTGATTTTTTGAATTGTTCTTTTAGTCTGTGTGTCTTAAGGATTTTGCTCTGATTTTCATTATCCCCTTCTTTCTGCTCAGTGGGGGCTTTGTTTGTTGTTGTTCTTCCAGATGTTATAGCAATTGGGTTAGGTTGTTTATTTGAAATGTTTCTGTATTTTTTAGGTAGGCTTGAATTGCTATGAACTTCTTTCTCAATACTGCCTTCACTATGTCCTATAAATTTTGGTCTGTTTTGTGTTCATTTTCATTTTTTTCCAGAAACTTTTTTGCTTTCTTCTTTGATTTCATTATCAATTCATTCTTTGTTTAATAGCATGCTATTCATCCTGTGAATTTGAATGTTTTTGAGTTTTCTTGAGGTTGGTTTCTGCTTTCAGGCCCTTGTGGTCTGAGAAAATGCTTGATATAATTTCAATTTTGTTGAATTTGTTAAGTCTTGTTTTGTGTCCTCTCATGTGGTCTGCCTTTGATAATGTTCCATGTGCATTTGAAAAGAATGTGTATTTTGCTTCTTTGGGATGAAATGTTATATATTAATATAATATGTCTATATATAAACAGTTTATATATTTATGTATATATTATCAGTTAAGTGTATTTGGTCATGGGCATTGTTGAATGCCACAATTTCCTTGGTGATACTGCTTGGAAGATGAATACTTTGTTAACAGTGGGGTGTTAAAATCCCCTAGTAAAAGTGCGTTACTGTCTATATCCTTCTTGAAGTTCTCCATGATTTTCCTTGTATATTTGTGTGCTTCTATGCTATGTACATATTTGTTTATAATGTTTATGCCTTCTAGGTGGATTCTTCCCTTGAAAATAGCCTTTGTTTTAAAGTATATTTTATCTGGTGTAATTATTGAAGCCTGAGCTTTTTTCCTCTCCATTTGCTTAAAATAATTTTTTTTCATGCATTCACTTTCAGTCTGTGTAGGTCTTTTTCTGAAGTGGGTTTCTTGTATGTGGCTTCTGTGCAGGTCATGTTTTCTTATCCTTTCAGGTACCCTATGCATCTTTTCATTGTATCATTTAATCAGGTTATTGTTGATAGGTTTATTCATTTACCTGCCTTTGTACCTGTGTTTCTGTCTCTCTCTCTCTCTCTCTCTCTCTCCCTCTCCCTCTCTCTCTTCTTCTTCTCTTCTTAAAGCAGTTCCTTTTAGCATAACTTGCAGTGCTTGTTTGGTGGAGATGTATTCTTTCTGCCTGTCTGGGAAAATCCTTATTTGGCATTCTATTTTAAATGAGAGTCTTGCTGGATACTGTAGTCTTGGTTGCAGGCCTTTGCTTTCCATTACTTGGAATATTTCTTGCCATTCCCTTCTGATTTTAGTGTTTCTGTTGAGAAATCAGATGATATCCTTATTGGAGCCCCCTTGTATGTTACTTCCTGTTTGTCTCTTGCTGCCTTTAAGATTCTCTTTTTATTTTTTGAAGATTTTGTTTATTTATTTTAAAAGAGAGGGGAAGGGAAGGAGAAAGAGAGGGAGAAAAACATCAGTGTATGGTTGCCTGTCACACAGCCCTCACTGGGGACGTGGCCTGCAACCCAGGTATGTGCCCTGACTGGGAATTGAACTGGTGACCTTTTGGTTCACAACCCACGTTCAATCCACTGAGATACACCAGCCAGGACAGATTATGTCTTTTTAAATTTGAGATTTTAATTATGATGTGTCTAGGAGTAGACCTTGTGTGGGTTCATCTTGGGACTCTGTTATTCTTTAATTTGTGTGTCTTTTCCCCTGTCTAGGCTAGGGAAGTTTTCTGTGATTACTTTTTCAAACTCAGTTTCTATCCCTTCCTCCATTTCTTCTCTTTATGATACTCTTATGATTCAAATATTGTTGCATTTTATGGTGTCTTGATGTTTCCTTAAGCTATCTTCATATTTTTTAGTCTTTTTTTAATGCAGCTGTTCCACCGAGCTATTATTTTCTACTTTTTCTTTCAGCTAACTAATTTGTTCCTCTGCTTCATCTAGCCTACTTTTAAATCCTTCTAGTGCCTTTTGAAGTAAATAACCTAAATTTAATTTAAAAATGTTTGTCAAGCACATGCAATACTAATCACTTGGTACACCACAAAAAAGTAAGGTTTTTGTAATGAAATCTTAGAAGAGACAAAAATGCTGAATAATCGAAAAGGGATTCATTCCCCGTGATCCTTTAGTTGCCAGAAAAGAGGGTGACAAGATGTGCTCTGAGGCAGTCTCCTTCTAGCATGCTTTTATTTCACATATTGTATTCTTCATTTCTTCCTGGTCCTTTTTTATAATTTCTATCTCCTTTTTCATACTGTTGTAGTTTCCACTCAGTTCCTTGTAGTTGTCAGTGAGTTCCTTGAGCATCCTTATAACTGTTATTTTGAATTCTGTACCTGATAGTTGGCTTGCCTCCATTTCATTTAGCTCTTTTAATGGTGAGTTTTTCATCCTTTCGATTGTCAGATTTTTCTGTCTCACTACTTTAGGTGACTCTTGTTTTTGCTTCTGTGATTCCAGATGCTCTGCTTTGCCAGCTGTGTTCATGAGGCGATCATGTCTGATAGAGGTTCTGTGGGATTCTGTGGTGTGGGCCCTTTGATCTCCTTGTCTGGATGCTCTAGGGTTGCTGTTTTTTTTTTTTTGCTTGTTTGTTTATGCGGGCTATCTTGTTGTACTTGTGATTTACCTGTTGGTTGCTTCTTTGCATGTGGGTTCTCCCCTACAGCATGTTAAGTGGTAGTTACAATTCCTATCTTGTCTTATATCCTGTTGTGCAGGTGTCATTTAACAGAGCAATATTACCAGACAACCAAACCTATGCCAGAAAAAAAGAACTCCCCTTCCACATCAGCAATCTCACATGCAACAGAAATAATATTAATAAATGTAAAAAGAGGTTGTGGATAGTATATAATATAAGAAATGGAATATGGGATGACTAAAAGAGGAGAAATGTTCTGTGGTAAGAAGGAGGAGATTCGATAAGGGTTGGGACAGAAACAGAACCAAGGAAAAGGAAAGGAAGGAGCAATATTTACTATGTAAGTAAAATGTGAAAGGGTAATGGAAACAATGAGATAAGCAGAGGGAAAAGTATAGTCTGAGTTTTGAAGAAAACGGAAATGTACTGGACCAATAGAAGCAATATTGCAGATAGCACAAAGAAGGGTCAATAGCAAGGACAGTTGAATGTAATTTAATAAATGTGGAATGGGATTAAGACTGTGGTAGAAACATGAAAGGTGAATATGAGATGTCTACAATAAAGAAAAATGATTTTGAGAGGATGGCAGAAGCAAACTAATAAGACTATGGAGTAAATCCCAGGTTTAGAGAGGGAAAAAAGAGAGAGAGGAAAAAAGAAAGAAAAAAAGGGGAGAAAAAGCAATGAGAGAAAATTCCTTACTTAATTGACCAGGGGCTCTCTGAAAGCTAAATGGAATAAGATAGTGGCAAGGTGTTCTAGGGGACTTAAAGTATTAAGAAGTATTAAACACACAGGAGATCATTTGGAGCAGTACTGCAATAACCATGAGATTTCACACAGCTAGCCACTTGTTATAAAAATGAAAGAGAAATTAGACTTATTAGAAGGGGTAAAGAGCAGAGAGAAGATGGCAGCATGGTAAGAGGATGCGCATCCCTCTACCTCCCCCACACAGGTGTTAAACCGTGGCATTTTTCAATGCAGCACAGCAAACAGACACCAAAAATCACAGTGTATTAGAAAACAGATGATCGAAAATTGCAGTGGACATTGAAAAACCAGACGCTTACCTCTTCTTCCTGTCTTTTTTCTCTTTCTTTCTTTTTCATTCTACTTTTCTTTATTCTCTTTTCATTCTTTTATTTCCTTTTCCTTCTTTTATTTTTCTCCTTTCCTTCTCTTTTCTCTTTTTTAAACACATACGAGTGAGACAAAAACAAAACAAAACAAAACAAAACAAAAAAAACCTGGAACTGTGGAAAGACCAGAGTTGGCCCCAAAGGAGGGGCATTTCAACAGCTGAGACACTGGAAGCAGTGAACACCAGGACACCCAATGGAGATAGCACCATTGAATTTCACAGGCATTCTACCACAGAGTTCACACCATAAACCCAGGGAACCAGAACAAATCAATTTAAGAAGCTGAGGCTAACAACAAGAGTATCACAAACAATGGGAAGACAAAGAAACAATCCCCAAATGAAAGAAAAGGAGGAAGCCCCAGGAAGAATGCTAAATGAAATGGAGGCAGCTCAGCTATCCAATTTTGAGTTCAAAGCAATGGTGGTCAGGAAGCTCCAAGACCTCTCAATGAGCTACCAAAAACTACAAGGAAGCTACGATGAGCTCACTGCAAACTATATCAACATGAAAAAGGAAATAGAAACTATCAACAAGGGCCAAGAGGAAATGAAGAATACAATTTCTGAACTGAAGAACACAGTGGAAGGAATGAAAAGCAGAATCGTGAAGCAGAAGATCAGATCAGAAAGTTGAAGGACAAAGTAGAAAAAATCAGCCAGAAGAAGCAAGAAAAGGAAAAGAGGCTTAGAAAGAATGAAGAAGGATTAAGAGAAATGCAAGACAGAAAGACATGTAATAATATGTGTATAATAGGGATACCAAAGGGAGAAGAAGAAAAGCAAGGTATAGAAAACCTATTTGAAAAAGTAATGATGGAAAACTTCCCTAATTTGATGAGAGAAAAAGTCACACAAATCCAGGAATCACAGAGAGTCCCAATCAAGAGGAACCCAAAGAGGCCCACTTCAAGACACATCATAAATAAAATAACAAAATTCCAAGACAAAGAGAGAATCTTATAGGCAGCAAGGGAGAAAAAGGAAGTAATATACAAGGGAACCCCAATTAGGTTAGCGTCTGACTTCTCAATGGAAACACTCCAAGCCAGAAGAGAATGGCAAGAAATATTCCAAGTAATGAGAACCAAAGGCCGGAAACCAAGACTACTTTACCCAGCAAGGCTTTCAATCAAGATAGAAGGCCAAATAAAGAGCTTTCCAGACAAAAGAAGTCTAAAAGAATACAGCTCC
>PVKU01001719.1:72835-275938 GCA_004027475.1 Anoura caudifer
TACCCAGCAAGGCTTTCAATCAAGATAGAAGGCCAAATAAAGAGCTTTCCAGACAAAAGAAGTCTAAAAGAATACAGCTCCACCAAACCAGTTCTGTAAGAGATGCTAAAGGGAATGCTTTAAGGAAAGGAGATGAGAGAGAGAGAGAGAGAGAGAGAGAGAGAGAGAGAGAGAGAGAAATTGCAATGAATAAGTACCTATCAATAATAACCTTAAATGTAAATGGATTAAATGCTCCAATCAAAAGGCATAGAATAGCTGAATGGATAAGAAAGCATGACCCACACATATGCTGCCTACAAGAGACCCACCTCAGGACAAAAGACCAACACAGACTCAAAGTGAAGGGCTGGAAACAAATTTTCCAAGCAAATGGACAGGAAAAAAAAGCCGGGGTAGCAATACTCATATCAGACAAATTGACTTCAAAAGAAGAGCCATAAAGAGAGATCCTGAAGGTCACTTCATAATACTCAAAGGAAGAATCCACCAGGAAGACATAAACATTGTAAATATATATGCACTCAACATAGGAATACCTAAATACATTAAGAAAATCTTAAAGGACTTCAAGAAAGATATTGACAGCAACACAATTATAATAGGGGATTTTAACACCCCACTGTCAAAAATGGACAAATCTTCTAAAAAAAATATCAACAAAGATATTGTGGAATTGAACGACACCCTAGATGAAATGGACTTAACTGATATATAGCGAGCCCTTCATCCCAAAGAAACTAAATACACATTCTATTCAAATGTACATGGAACATTCTCAAAGATAGACCACATAATAGCTCATAAAACTAACCTCATCAAACACAAGAAAATTGAAATCATACCAAGCATCTTCACCAACCACAAGGGTCTGAAGCTAGAAACCAACCCCAAGGGGAAAAACACAAAGCCCTCAAAATCATGGAGATTGAATAGCATGCTATTAAACAATGGATGGCTCAAGAATGAAATTAGGGAGGAAATCAAAAAATTTCTGGAAACAAATGAAAATGAACACACAGCAACCCAAAACTTATGGGACACAGCAGAGGCAATCTTAGAGGAAAGTTCATAGCAATTCAGGCCTACCTAAAAAAAGATAGAAACATCTCAAACAAACAACTTAACTCTACGCCTACAATTACTTGAGGATCAACAGCAAAGACAGCCCAGATTAAGTAGAAAGAAGGAAATAACTAAGATCAGAACAGAATTAAATGACATAGAGACTAAAAGCACAATTCTAAAGATCAATGAATCCAGGAGCTGGTTGTTTTAAAAGATAACCAAAATTGAGAAGCCCTTAAGCAGGATCATCAAGAAAAAAAGAGAGAGGACCCAAATAAACACAATCAGAATGAAAGAGGAGAGATTACAACTTACACCACAGAAATAAAAAGGATTGTAAGAAATTACTATGAAGAACTGTATGCCAAGAAATTTGAAAACTTAGGTGAAATGGACATGTTTCTAGAAAAATATAATCTCCCAAATCTCAATGAAGAAGCAGAAAGCCTGAACCGACCAATAACAGTAGATGAAATAGAAGCAGTAATCAAAAAACTCCCGACACAGAAAAGCCCGGGGTAGATGGTTTCACAGGAGAATTTTACAAAGCATTTAGGGAAGAGCTAACCCCTATCCTTCACAAACTTTTCGAAAAAAATCCAAAATGATGGAAGACTACGAAACTCTTTTTATGAAGCCAGCATCATTCTAATCCCAAAACCAGATAAAGACATAACAAGGAAAGAAAACCTCAGGCCCATATTGCTGATGAACATAGATGCTAAAATCCTCAACAAAATACTGGCAAACCGCATCCAACAACACATTAAAAAGATCATACATCATGACGAAGTGGGATTCATCCCAGGGATGCAAGGATGTTTCAACATTCACAAATCAGTAAATGTAATACATCACATAAACAAAAGCAAAGACAAAAATCACATGATCATATCAGTAGATGTGGAAAAAGCATTTGATAAGGTACAGCACCCATTTATGATAAAAACACTCAGCAAAGTGGGAATTGAGGGAGCATTCCTCAATAATTATATTGAGGAATATTATATTAGAATATAATGAGAGACCATATATGAGAGACCTACAGCCAACATTATACTCAACGGGCAAAAACTAAAATCTTTTCCACTAAGATCAGGAACAAGACAAGGTTGTCCACTTTCACAACTTCTATTCAATATAGTATTGGAAGTACTGGCCACAGTGATTAGACAAGAAAAGGAAATAAAAGGCATCCAAATTGGAAAGGAGGAAACAAAACTCTCATTATTTTCAGATGACATGATAGTGTACATAGAAAATCCTATAGACTCGGCCCAAAAGCTGCTCAACCTAGTAAATGAATTTGGCCAAACAGCAGGATACAAAGTCAATATCCAAAAATCAAAGGCATTTTGTATACAAACAATGAAACAGAAGCAGAAATCAAGAAAAAAAAAAACATTTGACATAGGGAAAAGAAAAATAAAATACCTAGGAATAAACCTAACCAAAGATGTAAGGGATCTGTACACAGAAAACTACACAACATTGAAGAAAGAAATCAAGGAAGACTCAAACAAATGGAAACATATACCGTGTTCATTGATCAGAAGAATTTACATCATCAAAATGTCCATACTACTCAAAGCAATTTACTGATTCAATGCAATACCTATTAAACTACCAATGGCATATTTCACAGACATAGAACAAACACTTCATAAATTTATTTGAAGCCATAAACAACCTCGAATAGCTGCAGCAATTTTGAGAAAGAAGAGCCAAGTAGGAGGGATTACAATACTTGATACCAAACTGTATTACAAGGCCACTGTAATCAAAACAGCCTTGTACTGGCACAAAAATAGACACATGGACCAGTGGAATAGAATATAGAGCCCAGAAGTAAACCCATTTCTTTATGGTCAATTAATATTTGACAAAGGAGGCAGCAACATAAAATGGAGTAAAAGTAGCCTCTTCAACAAGTGGTGTTGTGAGAACTGGACAGCTACATGCAAAAAAAAAAAAAAAAGAAAGAAACTTGAACACCAACTTACACCATACAGAAAGATAAATTCAAGGTGGATAAAAGATTTAAATATAAGACATGACACCATTAAAGTCCTAGAGGAGAACATAGGCAGGAAAATCTCAGACATTTCACATGGTAACATATTTACTGATATGTCCCCTAAAGCAAGGGACATAAAGGAAAGAATAAACAAATGGGATCTCATCAAAATAAAACAGCTACTGTATGGCTAAAGAAAACAGTATTAAAATAAAAAGAGAACCAACTATATGGGAAAACATATTTGCCAATGATACCTCAGACAAGGGTTTAATCTCCAAAATATATAAAGAACTTGCACGACTCCACTCAAAGAAGACAAGCAACCGAATTAAAAAATGGGCAAAGGACTTGAACAGACACTTCTCCAAGGAGGACATACAGAAGAACCAGAAACACATGAAAAGATGCTCGGTATCGCTAGCTATCAGAGAGATGCAAATTAAAACCACAAGGAGATACCACCTCACACCAGTCAGAATGGCCATCATAAACAAAACAACAAACAGCAAGTGTTGGAGAGGTTGTGGAGAAAAGGGGACCCTAGTACACTGTTGGTGGGACTGCATACTGGTACAGCCACTATGGAAAGCAGTATGGAATTTTCTAAGAAAACTAAAAATGGACCTACCTTTTGACCCAACAATTCCACTGCTAGGATTATATCCTAGAAACTCTGAAACACCAATCCAAAAGAACCTATGCACCCCAATGTTCATAGCAGCACAATTTACAATAGCCAAGTGTTGGAAGCATCCCAGGTGCCCATCAGTATATGAATGGATCAAGAAACTATGGTACATTTACACAATGGAATTCTATGCAGCAGAAAGAAAGAAGGAGCTCCTACCCTTCGTGACAGCATGGATGGAACTGGAGAGCATTATGCTAAGCGAAATAAGCCAGGAGGTGAGAGACAAATACCATATGATCTCACCTTTAACAGGAACCTAATCAGAAAAACAAACAAACAAGCATAATATAACCAAAGACACTGAAATTGAGAACAAGAGAGGAGAGGGATAGGAATATCCAGGGAAAAGGGGAAGGAATTAGAGCAACAGGTATGAAAGACACATGGACAAAAGTTGGGGGGGGTGGAAATGGGAGGGAGCTGGGGAGGGCTGGGGTGGTGGGACGGGATGGGAGTACAAAAACAGAAAACTGTATAAGAACAACAATTAAAATAAAATTTATTATTTAAAAAATAATAATAAATAAATAAAAGGGGTAAAGAATGTGAGCAGAATTTAGAAAGCTGAGCACTTATTCATGATTAGATGGTGAGATGTAGTGGGAGTAAGGAATAGAAACTTGACATAGTGTGTAAGCTCTCAGGAACATGGCAAAATGGATTAAGACCAAGGATGAGTGCTGTGTGAGATTTGTAATAATAAAAATATGATAAAGTATATACAATCTGAATACAAATAATAAAAAGTAAAAGAGCAAGTATAGTGTGTTTTTGGAATGTGAGTGAAGTGAAAGAAGAAAAATTAAAAAGCAATATAAAAAGGAGAATAAAGAAAAGAAATCAAAAAATAAAATTAATCAAACAAAAATTAATTAAACAGAAAGAAGAGAAATAAATAACATACATGTTTTGAAGGTTATGAAAGTGAAATCTGTGTCAGCTCTTGGTGTTGGCCTTGTGACATATTTCTGGATCTGTCTCTGATTTTCCCATGGCTCCAGGTCTTATTGTCTTACCCTTGAAAAATTAAAAGTAAAATACAATAAAATAAAAGATCCTTTTGCTGAGTTAAACCTGGCAAGCTGGTTCTGCTGGTCTTCCTGGATGCTACAGGCAGAGGGGTCTGGGCTCCATATATTTCCTTTCTTGTGGTTCTGAGAGGATGGGGGCTCACTCTAGGCTACAATAATCATAAGTGCTCAATTTTCAGCCTACACCCTCAGAGTGCTGTGTGATTCTCATTGTCCACTCTGCACATATGTGCCAGGCCAGCACTGAAAATCCACCTCATTTTGCAAAATTTGATCAGTCCCACGGGTGCACTGAGTGGGAGCAAATCACAAACTCCTCCTCTATCTTCATTGGCCTGCGACTTGCACACCTGTGAAGCCCCTGCTGGGCAGCTCCATTCCCAATTTGAAAGAAGTCAATCTGATGAGATCCCATTTGTTTATTCTTTCCTTTATGTCCCTTTCTTTAGTAGATCTATCAGTGAAACTATTGTTGTGTGGAATATCTAAGATTTCCCCGCCTATGTTCTCCTCCAGGACTTTTGTGGTATCAAGACTTGTATTTAAGTCTTTTATCCACCTTAAATTTATTTTTTGTGTGGTGTAAGTTGGTGTTCAAATTGCATTTTTTTTTTGCATGTAGCTGTGCAGATGTCCCAACACAATTTGTTGTAGAGTCTATTTTTATTCCTTTTTCTGCTTCTTCCCCCTTTATCAAAAATTAATTGACCATAAAGACTAGGGTTTATTTCTGGGTTCTTTATATTCTTCAATTGGTTTATGTGTCTGCTATGCCAGTACCATGCTGCTTTGATTACATTTGCCTTGTAAAATGGTTTGACATGAGGTATTGTGATCCTACTTTGCTCTTCTTTCTCAAAATTGCTGTGGCTATTTGGGGTCATTTGTGGTTCCATATAAATTTCTGAAATGTTTGTTCTATATCTATGAAATATGCCATTTGTAATTTAATGGGGATTGTTTTGAATCTATAAAGTGTTTTGGGCAATATGAACATTTTGATTATGTTAATTCTTCCAATTGTGCTGCTATGAGCACTGGGGTGCATAGGCTCTTTTGAATTGGTTCATCAGGATTCTTAGAGTATAATCCCAGCAGTGGAATTGTCAAGTCCAAAGGAAGTTCCATTTTCAGTTGTCTGAGGAAATTCCATATTGTTTTCCACAATGGCTGCACCAGTCTGCATTCCCACCAACAGAGTACTAGGGTTTCCTTTTCTCCACAACCTCTCCAACACTTGTTGTTTATTGGTTTGTTCATGATGCCATTCTGACCGGTGTGAACAGGTACCTCATTGCAGGTTTAATTTGCATCTCTCTGATGGCTAGTGATGCTGAGAATCTTTTCATATGTCTCTGGCCCTCTGTATCCCCTCATTGGAGAATTGTATGTTCAAGTCCTTTTCCCATTTTTTGATTGGGTAGTTTGTCTTCTTGGAGTGGAGTCATGTGAGATTTTTATATATTTTGGAGATCAAAGCCTTGTCCAAGGTATCATTGGCAAATATATTGCCCCATACAATTCATTGCAGCACAATTTACAATAGCCAAGTACTGGAAAACCTAAGTGTCCCTCAGTAACTGAATGGATCAAAAGCTATGGTACATTTACACAATGGAATATTACATGACAGAAAGGAAGAAGGAGCCCCTACCCTTTGCAGCAGCATGAATGGATTTGGAGAATATTATGCTAAGTGAAATAAGCCAGGCCATGAAAGACAAATGCCATTTGATCTCACCAATAAGTGGAAGCTAAACCACAAAACAAACAAGCAAGCAAAATGTAACCTGAGACATTGAAATTAAGAACAAACTGACAGTAACCAGAGGGGAGGTGAGAGGGGATATTGGCAGAAAAAGGGGGAATTATTTTCAGGAACATGCATAAAGGACACATGGATCAAACCAAAGGAGGGGTTAGGATCAAGGGTGGGAAGTGGGGATGGCTGGGGTGGGGGGAGTGATGGTGGTGGAATTGAGACAACTGTACTTGAACAACAGTAAAAAAAAGAAAGAAAGAATTCTCTCTGGGCCCTGCTACCTTTCTGAGCCCCTGCTATCCTTCTTTGATCAATACATGAGGCTCTCTGAGTGGGAGCAAATCATACCCCTACTCATTCCTCTTCACTGGCCCAACCACTTCTAATGCTAAGAGCCTGTGCACACAAGGTCTCTGTGCAAGCAAGGTTCTGTGTGCTTGGGATCCTTCACAGTAGCTGAGATCCTGTTTGAGGGAAGTCCCCTTGGATGAGGTCTGCTGTTCCTAACAAGCACCCAGCTTTCCACACAGAACAATTCTCTGACCAGTTCAGAGTCTATCTAAGTTACAGCCAGTGGTGGCCCACTCTTCTCTTAGCTCCAGGTGTCCCCTGTCTCCCCAATTTCTCTGGTATTGTCCCAGCTGAGTTATGGCCCCACTGTGTGTCATTTACTGCCTCTTTATCTGCCCAGAAACTTTAAGCATCCTGTTCTCTCCTGGTGCAGGTCTGTGACTTCCCAGCTCTGGGAGGAGAGGGAGCCACTAAGTTGCAATCACTGACCCAGCTTTTCTCCAATGCTCCTGTGGCAGCGATGGTCTCTGGCGCAAGGCCTGGTGTCTTTCCTGTTGGCCTACAAAATCTTCTTACTGACTTTTTTTAAGCATTCTCTGCAGCCCCTGTCTTCCAAACTTCAAAGCAACTGGGATTCTGTGACCTGTTCATTTTGTTCTTTAGAAGATTGTCTAGGTTTCCCAGTTGTGTGCAAAAGCAAGTGGGTTAAGCTCCCACCTACCCCACTGCCATCTTCCTGACCTTGAATATAAACATTTTAATAAAATCTACAGATGCATTATTACAATTAAGAATTGAATAATTGAATTCAGCAAGAGTGTATAAAATATCAATAAAATGAAATGAATAAAAATCAATAGTATCTCTATATTTCATCTATAGCTATATAGAAAATATAACATTAAAGAGATTCCATTCACAATAACAATATAATAACAACTGCAGGGGAGACAAAAATCAAAGCAGGTAAAAATATAATATATGTTCCAAAGAAATAGGGGCTACAGACAAAAAGATGAAAGCTTAGGTAAGAGTTACCATGAGTGCAAGGATATGGTGCAGTCTGAATGAAGACTTGATAAAGGTGACATTGGTAGTCAAGAAGAAAGGCATCATAACCACAGGGAATAACTAGCAAAATGGCTCTAAGCTGAGAGCATGAATGACTTTTTTGAGAAACAGCAAAGAGGCTAGGGCATGGCTTGATACTGCTGACATGTACAATGAAACACATGGGGGGATATTCACTCTACTGAAATTGGGAACAACACAAATAACTTGTTGTATAGCTATAGAATTTATATAATGCGATATTACATACAATGAGAATTTATTTTAGTTCTACTATTGTCAACATAGATATCCCCAGTTAAAATTCTAAGTGACACAGTGAGTTTTGAAATATATATGAGTGATTACATAATGTTATAATTGCATATATGGATTGTTTATGGATATAAATGTATTGCTTATACATAGATGTTTATGTAAAAAAATTATAAAGCAAGGGTAAGAACATATCACCACAAGTTCAGAAGATATTTCTTAAGTAAGTGATTTAGAATCAATGAAAATAGAAGAGTCTTACTCCATCTGTAATAATTTATTTATTTTTCAAGAGACTTGAAACAAAAATGCTAAAACATTATTATTTATTAAATCATGGTGGTGGATATTTGCGTACTTGATCTATTTTTTTTCACTTTATGTGTTTCAGTTGTGTTATATGATTTGAAAAAATGCAATTATTCCAAAAGTTATCTGTGTTAGAAATAAACTCTTAGACATCCTGATTGCTACTAATTATATACTATTTGTTTTTTTAATATCTATCTATTTTACTACACTGTAGGTGATTAAGGAGGTAGGCAATATTACATATTTGCAGTTCTCATAATGTATACTATAGCATATTACACAAAATAAATATTTGATAAACATGAAATAATTATTAAAATCACATGTAATTAATGTATTTTTAACAGTCACTTGTGATTTTCCCTATATTTGATACTGGAATGATTGATTTCCAATTACAGAATGGAAGAAAAGTATTTGAAAGTTTGACATTATATTTATAAACATTATATTCAGCTCTAGTTAAAAATAATGTAAAACAGCCCTGGCTGGTGTAGCTCAGTGGATTGAATGCAGGCTGTGAACCAAAGTGTCACCAGTTCGATTCCCAGTCAGGGCACATGCTTGGGTTGAAGGCCCAATCCCCAGTAGGGAGTGTGTGAGAGCCAACCACACTGATATTTCTCTCCCTCCCTTTCTCTAAAAATAAATATATAAAATCTTTAAAAAATAATAAAGCAAAACAAAAACTCAGGTGTCATAAAGGGTTTATAGCCTGTGATGATTGACACATGGATTTATGAATATATAGAAAGAAGTGCATTTGTTTGTAAACCAGTACACACTGCTGCAGAATAGATAAGAGAAGAAGGCAATCTTTCCATGTTAGTATTTTTAAGAGGCAATAATGCAGTAAACTAAAAGTAATGAAAATGCTGTTGGGAATTTGATAACTTCCTGGACATGTTAGCAGACTTTAATGATAATGAAATTCAACTGTCATCTGCACAAAGAAAGAATGTGTATTCCTGTGTGCATCTGTAAAGTTTAATTCGATAGCAGAGAATGTGGTTAGCCAGATTTAAGAGAAACATAGTTATGTGGTTTATCGATATTATGAATCACTGATTTGACAAAAATAAAAGTGCCAATTTAAAATATGTAACATCTGTACAAAAGCTATTTAATTTGATATAGCCACATTTTTTATATCTTCCTTTATTTCCCTTTCCCAAAAAGATATTGTCAAGTGGGATATCTGAAATTTTATTGCCTAAGATTTCCTCAAGGAGCTTTTTGGTGTCAGGCTTATATTTAAGTCTTCTATTAATTTTGAGTTTATAGTAGTGTGTGGTGTAAGATGGTGGTCTAGTTTCACATTTTGCATGTACCATCCAGTTCTCCCAACACCATTTATTGAAGAGACTGTCTTTACGCCATTGTATGGTCTTGCCTCCATTGTCAAATATTAATTGACATAGAGACTTGGGTTTATTTCTGGGCTCTCTATTCTTTTCCATTGGTCTATGTGTCTATTCTTATGACAGTCCCAGACTAGTTTGATTGCAGTGGCCTTGTGGTAATATTTGATATCATGTATTGTAATCCTTTTGATTTTCTTCCTCTTTCTCAAGGTTGCTGAGTCTATTTAGGGTCTTTTTCTGTTCCATATACATTTTGGGAGTATTTCCTCTTGAGCTGTGAAATTTGCCATTGGCACATAAATAGAAGTTATATGACACAACACCAGGAAGACAAACAATCCAACTAAAAAATGGGCAAAGGACCTGAATAGATATTTCTCCAAGGAGGACACAAAGATGGTCCATATACATGTGAAAAAATACTCAATATCTCTAGCCATCAGAGAGATGCAAATTAAAACCATCGTGAAATGTCACCTCACACCTGACAAAATGGCTATCATTAATAAATGAACAAAGAATAAGTGCTGGTGAGGATGTAGATAAAAGTAAACCCAAGTACACTGTTGGTGGGAATACAGACTGGTATGGACACAGTGGAAAACAGTATGGAATTTTCTCAAAAATTTGAAAATAGAATGGCCTTTTGACCCATTGATTCCGCTGCTGGGAATGTACCTGAAAAATACTGGAACATCAATTCAAAAGAGCTTATGCATCCCCATATTCATAGCAGTGCTATATACAATATCCAAGATTTGGAAACATCTAAATTGCACATGAGTAGATGAGTAGATAAAAAATGTGGCCAATCTACACAATGAAATATTATGCAGCAGAAAGAAAGAAGGACTTTCTATCTTTTGTGACAGCATAGATGGAACTGGAAACTATTATGATAAATGAAATAAGCCAGTTGGTGAAAGACAAGTTCCATAAGATCTCACTTATAAGAGAAATCAAATAAATTAAATAAACTATAGAGAAAAAAAAAAAAAAACCCAGAGGCGTAGTATCATGGAAAAGACTGACAGCAGTAAGTGAGAACATTCCCTAAGAATCCTGAAACACAAGTTCTGATGTTATACAAAAATGCCATGGATTTCTGAATATAGTTGTTTTATCCCACTATTTTCTCAAGTTCACTTATTAGGTTGATTAGTTTTTTGGTGGAGACTATAGTTGTTGTTTTTTTTTTCTATGTACACTGTCATGCTATCTGCAAATAATGACAGTTTTGTATCCTGCTTTTCAATGTGGGTGTCTTTTTTGTTTCTTTTTCTTGTCTGATTTTTTATTTGAATGATCTATCCATTGTTGACAGTTGTGTGCTAAAATCCTCTAAGATTTTCCTTATGTATTAATTGTTTCTATGGTAGGTGAATTTATGTTTACAAGGTTTTTATACACTGTTGGACTACTCATTTAAGTATTATGTAGTGACCTTCTTTGTCTCTTATTATGCATTTTATTTTAATGTCTTTTTTTCTGATATAAGTATTTCTACCTCAGTTTATTTCTCATGTTCATTTGTTTGGAATACATTTTCTGCACCTTCACTTGCAGCTTGTGTATATATTTTGTTTTGAGGTGGATTTCCTGTTGACAACCTGTAAGTGGGTCATGTTTTCTTATACATTCAGCTACCCTATGTCTTTTCAGTGTGGCATTTGATTCATTTACATTTATGGTTATTATTGATACATATTCCTTCATTGCCAATTTTCCCCTTTGTACCTGTGCTCCTCCCCCCTCTTCGTCATCTTCTTAAAGCAGTCCCTTTAGCATCTGTTGCAATGTTGGTTTGGTGGAGATTGTTTTCCCTTGGAAGCTCATTTTTATGTCTTCCATTTTAAATGAGACTTTGCTTGGTAGAGTAGATTTATTTGCAGGCCTTTATTTTTCATTACTTGCAATATTTCCTACCATTCACTTCTAGCTTGTAGTGTTTCTATTGTGAAATCAGCTGATAGCATTATTGGATCTCCCTTGTGTGTCACTAACTGTTACTCCTTTGCTATCTTTAAGATTCTCTCTTTGCCTTTACATTTTGGCATTTTAATTATGGTGTGTCTTGCAGTTGGTCTCTTCAGGTTCATCTTCATTGAGACCACCTGTGTTTCCTGAACTTGTGTGGCTTTTCCCCTCCCCTGGTTAGGAAAGTTTTCTGTCATTACTTTTTCAAACAGAATTTCTATCCCTTGCTCCTTTTCTTCTACATCTGATATGCCTATGATGTAAATAGTGTTACACTTCATGTTGTCCTGCAGTTCCCTTAAACTATCTTCATTCTTTTTTAAAGTTTTTTGTTGCTCAGACTTGGTCTTTTTTTTTTTCTACCTTGTTTTTCAACTTGCTGATCTGATCCTTTGCTTCATCTAGCCTACTTTTAATTCTTTCTAATGTACTATTCATTTGAGTTATTGCATTTTTCACTTCTTCTTGGCTTTATTTATAGTTTATCTGTCCTTTTTCAGGCTGATGTAGCTCCAACTA
Organism: Anoura caudifer; assembly: GCA_004027475.1. Lineage (NCBI taxonomy): Eukaryota > Metazoa > Chordata > Mammalia > Chiroptera > Phyllostomidae > Anoura > Anoura caudifer. The sequence continues at coordinate 85,197 of PVKU01001719.1, forward strand.
TGTTCTTGTAGCTCCTACAAAGTTCTCTGTTGTTCTCACTGAGTTCCTTGAGCATCATTATAATCATTATTTTGAACACTGTATCTGATTGCTTGACTCTAATTTACTTAGTAGATATTTGTAGATTCCTCCTTTCCTTTTGATTGGGGGTTGTTTCTTTGTCTCTCTAGTTTATTTGAATATTTTTCTGCCTATTAGATTGATCTATTTTGACTCACTGTCTTTCTGTGTTGGTCTACCCTGATAGGAGACCTGTGGGACTCAGTGGTGCAGTCTCTTTGATCTCTTGAACTGATGATCTCAGGATGTCCTTTATGCCATTTGTGTAGGCTCTCTTGTTGTCATTGGGTTTTGGTTGATGTTTGGTCATTTTTGTTGCATTCTTCCTTCCAGATGGCTGACTGAGAGTCACATCACTCACCATATCTTGTTTGTTGTTGTTCATATATGGACAGTGCAAAGCACCCTCAGAATTCCTTGGCTTCAAAAATTCATATCAGCTGAGATCCTATTGATTGTTCAGGTCACTTGTTGGAAGATCAACTGAAATCCTTGCTAGGGGCACAAGCCAGTGAGCTCAGCTTCCACCTACTCATCTGCCATTATCTCTCTCTTCTCTCTCCTCAATACTTTATTAATTATAAAATATATAATTGACACTTGAAATTTTAATTGGAAACTGTCTTTATAGATAGTGAAAAATAGATAAAGGCTATAGGTTAGTTCTCATAAATATGTACTGCAATATGTAAAGTTGTTAGTGTCTATAATAGAGCCATTCACTCATTCAATTAAAATATATATTAAAAATTAGTTATTTCAAATTATGTATAGCCATTATATAATGACTATGAGACAAAAATGAGACAGCTTTTTGTACACTCTTGAAAATAAGACAATAAAAAAAGAAGAACAAGTTCAAGGCAATCCTTGTATTCATGGAGCTTGCTACTTCTTGGATATAGAGTGTGGAAAACACATTATGTGTTTCAAAAGATGTAGTATTACCAACAATGATTAGCTTTGTAATTGGACTTAAAAGTTAAGAGGTAAGCAGAAAGGAAAGAAATGAAGAAGCAGTATGAATAACAGTGGTGACATGGGAATTGACTCCTCTTATTCAGGTGACCTTTGAATTTCAAGCTAGGAGAATTTTATTTTTATCTTGTAAGTATTTGAATAGGGAACGACATGATAACTAGTGTTTTAGAAATGTAGTCCTGTTAGCTACATAAAGTCTATATATAGCACAACACTCCTATAGTACACACTGTCTTTGAAGTTGCCACATTGTTTTTTGTACTCCTGTACCACATTCTTAGACTGAAAGTTTTAAAAAATGAACTATTAATAGGGAAAGAATAAATTCTGGCATATCTAACATCAGAATCTCTAGTGTTTTATTCCAAGAAAATGGTGTTGGACGTGGGGCAGTAGAGAGGACAAAATAAGAAAATCCTGGTAAAGGTGTGAGCTGGGGAATGTAATTTTCATTTTATTGATTTTCTTTTAGATTAGCAGAGATCCAGTCGATGTGGCTAAGAAAAACTTTTGTCCAGTACAGTGCATGAATCTTAAGTGAAAGAGTGAAAATTGCACCAGGAGATGAACATATCTAATTTATTTCCCATTGTAGACTAAAGAGGGTGATTTTCCCAGTACTAAGTAGAATGAGAATGCAGTCATATAATGTCCAGTGCTGAGATATATAGTGAAAGCTTTATTTAAGAAAAAGCGGAGAAGAAAGATACATAAAACCAAAGATAAAAACAACATAATGGCTTTGAAGGAATTCTCTACTTTCCCAGATATTTGGAGATAACCATATAAATTTGGTACATATCTTATAAGAAAGCAAAAAGGTAGAATATTGATTCAATCCACTGAAAGAAAACATATGCAGGGTTTCTGAAATATACTAAAAAGCTAAAGCGACAGAACAGTCAGAAATGAATAGACAGCTTATTAGGGTAAGAATTGGATGAACTGAAAGGAAACTGAGAAACAAAGTTAGTAATAAGATTTGCATTGGGAGTTGTAAAAGTTATAATTGAGTATGCAAAAAATGCATCAATGATATTAAGATGCAGTCATTAATAACAAAGATAAATATATTGTTAGTGATATGTAAATGTGAGAGGGAAATAATGAGATATAGTATAAGAATAGCTGAAAAATACTTGATCACAACTGTAATAATCAAAGAAATATTTTCAAATTAGAAATTTAAAAGACTTACAAGATTTAGTAAAGGTATCAATGTGGAATGATGCTCTTATCCTCTAAACTCTGAGTTCAATGAAAATAAACAAAGGAAAGCAAAACTAATAAAGAAACATTAATTTACACTAAAATAAGTAGATGATCTCAAACATATACTATAAAAAGTATATTTCTTTATTATATTAAAGTTGTAATAAATTTCAAAAAGGTAGTGGGAATTGAACTTGAAAATAAATTGTAAAGTGATGAATGGTTGATAAGTGAAAAGAATAGAGACAGTTTAAGTGACATGAGTTGGAGGAACAATGATATTGGGAGACAATGAATGAGAGAATATATGATCAGAACATTGCATTCACACAATAAAACATCTAAGTTTAGAATTTCAGAGACAATGTCATTTTAGGATTTTACTAGGGACAATGTACGTACATTGGATTTGGTAAATGTATGCCTAATATGTTGTAGTGTTTTTTTTTTTTTTGAAGATAAAGAATATAAAAAACATACAGATAAAAGGCAAAGACTCTGCTGAGAACAAGGATTACAAAAAATATGTCAAAGTCTTAAAAAATGTGGGTAATTTAGAATATATGACAATAGTGTGACTACATGTAGGTCGATATAGCCATATTGTATAAAACTCAAAAAGTGGGCATTTACTTGATGGTGGAAAACTACTGATTTGGAAGTGTTACCATGGAGTACAGCACTGGAGTTAAGACACAAGAATCTGAAACCAAATTGCATAGTTTCAAATGATGGCTTCTTCCCTAGCTATGTAACAGTATACAATGTACAGATACTCTGCATACTGTTTCTTCATTTCTAGTAAGGATATAGTAATTGCACTCACCTTACAATGGTATTGTATTGCTATATTTAATTAATTAATGTAAAATATGCTGTATCAAAGCATAGATGGAACTGGAGAGCATTATACTAACTGAAATAAACCAGGCAGTGAGAGACAAATACCATATGATCTCACCTTTAACAGGAATCTAATCAACAAAACAAACAAGCAAGCAAAATACAACCAAAGACACTGAAACTGAGAACAGGCTGACAGTGACCAGAGGGGAGAGGGGAGGGGATTATAGGAGAAAAGAGTGAAGGGCTTGAAGGAACTATTATAAGGGACACATGGACAATAACAAGAGGAGGGTAGAAATAGGGTGGATAGGTGGGGAGGGTTGGAGTGGTGGGGAGGGTTGGGGGCAAAAGGCAGAAAATTGTACTTGAACAATAAAAAATATTAAAAAATATGCCATATCAGTTAAAATCAGGTCCAGTAATATGTAACAGATAACCTAATGGAAAGAAATATAGTATAGCCCTGGCTGGTGTGTCTCTGCAGATTGAGTGCCAGCCCATGAATCAAAAGTTCACTGGTTCAATTCCCAGTCAGGGCACATGCTTGGGTTGTTGGCAAGACCCTCAGTGTGGGGGGCATGAGAGGCAACAACACATTGATGTTTCTCTCTCTCTCTTTCTCCCTCCTTTTCCTTCTCTCTAAAAATAAATAAATAAATAAAATCTTTTAAAAATGAAACATAGTATAAAATATTTTTTCCTTAAGATGAAGAACAAGACAGGGATGCTTGCATTCACCATTTTTATTCAACATACTATTGGAAGCCTTAGTAACAGCAATAAGACAAGAAAAAAATAACTAAAAGACATCCAAATAGGAAAGAAGACAGTTAAACAATAAATATCTGGAGATGAAATGATATCGTACATAGAAAAACCTAAAGACTCCACCAGAAAGCTATTAAGGCTGATAAATGAATTTGGAAAAGTAGCATGATAGAAACTTAATTTTCAGAAATTGGTGACATTTGTATACAACAATAATGAACTCTCAGAAAATGAAAATTAGAAAACAACCCCATTTACTATTTTAACAAAATAGAATAAGGCACCTAGGAATAATTTAACCAAGGGGTTGAAAGACCTGTACTCAGAAAACTATAGGATACTGAAGAAAGAAAATGAGGAAGATATAAAGAAGTGGAAGCATATACCATGTTCATGAATTGTGAGAATTAACATGATTAAAATTCCATACTACCAAAGCAATTTATAGAATCAATGCAATCCCTATTGAAATACTAATGGCATATTTCAGCCCTGTCTGGTGTAGCTCACTGGATTGAGCACCAGACTGCAAACCGAGGGTTCACTGGTTAGATTCCAAGTAAGGGCACATGCCTGGGTTAAGGGCTTGTCCCCTGGTAGTGGGCACATGAGAAGCAACCACACATTGATGTTTCTCACTTTCTCTTTCTCCCTCCCTTCTCTTCTGTCTAAATATTAATAAATAAAATAAAATAAATACCAATGGCATATTTCACAAATCTAGAACCAATATTCTTAGCAATAAGACCCCAAATAACCTTAGCAATCTTAAGAAAGAAGAACAAAGTTGGAAGGATCACAATATACTATATCAAATAATACTACAAAGTCATTGTAATCAAAACAGGCTGGTACTGCCATAAGAACAAGCATATAGATCAATGGAATAGAACAGTGATCCCAGAAATCAACCCATGACTATATGGTCAATTAATATTTGACAAAGGAGGCAAGAGTATACAATGGAGTAAAGACAGTCTCTTCAATAAACGGTGTTTGTAAAATTAGACTAGTACATGTAATAAATGGAACTATATCACCTAATTGCACCATATACAAGAATGCACTCAAATTCACAAAAGACAAATGTAAGTGGCAAAACTGTAAAACTCCTAGAAGAAAACATAGACAGTGAAATTCCAGGGCAAGGAAAATAAAGGAGAGAATAAACAATTATGACTACATCAAACTAAAAAGCTTCTGCACAGCAAAAGAAAAAATCAACAGAATTAAAAGGGAACTCATTGTATGAGATTATATACAACACTGAAACAACTGTTAAGGGGTTAATTCCTAAAAAATATAAAGAACTTGTACAACACCACACCAGAAAGACAAACAATTCAATTAAAAAATGGACAAAAGAGCTGAATTGACCCTTTTCCAAAGAAGACATACAGATGGCCAATAGACATATGAAAAAATGTTCAACATCACTAATCATCAGAGAGATGGAAATTAAAACCACAGTGACATGTATCCTCACACCTGCCAAAATGGCCACAATCAATAAATCCACAAACAACAAGTGTGTGTGGGGAAGTATATGGGGAACTTCATGCCCTTTTGGTGAGAATGAAGACTGATGAAATCACTGTAGAAAACAGTATGGAATTCTCTCAAAAACTAAAAAAAGAACATATATTGACCCAGTTATCTCAGTTCTGGGAATATATCCTAGGAATTCTGAAACACCAATTTGAAAGAATATATGCACCCATATGTTCATAGCAGCATTATTTACAATAGCCAATAACTGAAAACAGTGCAAGTACCCATCAATAGATCAGTGGATTTAAAAAGTGTGGTATATTTACACAATGGAATACTACATATCCATAAAAGAATGAAATATTACCATTTGTGACAGAATAGATGGACCTGGAGATTATTGTTCTAAGTGAAATAGGCTAGTCAGTGAAAGACAAATACCATATGATCTCATTTATATGTGGAATCTAATGATAAAATAAAATGATGAACAAAAGCATGAACACATGGAAAAGATTGACAGCTGTCAGTGAAATGAAATGAGGGAATGTAAAAGTGGATGAAAGAAGGTAAAGTGGATAGCCAATGAACATATGAATAGGAACCCCTCAAAACCTGGAATTTATTTATTAAAAATTGTGAATTTATTCTTAAATGTTTAAACTTCAGTCACATTCAAAGTACTCCCCATTTGATGCAATCCACCTTTGAAACTTTTTCCACTGCTCAAATCATTTTTTTTTAATTCATTAGTATTGATTTTTTAAATACTTCTGCCTTTTTTGTTTCACTTTTTCCACATTTGCAAAATATTTCCCTTTGAGAAATTTTTTCATCCAGGGAACAAAAAAAAAAAAATGCCTCTTGGGGTGAGATCAAGTGAATATGGAGGGTAGCACATTTGGGTCATGCCATTTTTGATCAAAACTGCTGAACACTCAGCACAGTTTGAGCAGGTGTACTCTTAAATTGTCCATGATGAAATGGGCACACATGTTGAAAGAGCCTTCAAAAATTTTTCACAAAAGTTTAACATAGCCTCTCTCTACAATGCCAGGTGCTACACTGATACAGATGTGCTTCTAGAACACTCACCTAGAGAGGAAAATTGAACTACAAGATGCTGCACTTCAGAATATAATTTGTTTCTGTGGGGGTCTCCCTCATATATGCATAACCCATAGACACAGACAACAGTGTGTTGATAGCCAGAGGGAAGGGAGTCAGAGGCTGCATGGAGGTGGACAAAGGTTGGGGTATATTGGGACATCTGTAATAGTGTCAACAATAAATAATAGAGAAAAAAGAAGAAACAGTATACAGAAATGTAGCGGCTAAAATATCAGAAAAAGAAATGAAGAAAAAATCCAATTTGCAATTGCAATAAAAAGGTTAAAATGTCTAGGAGTAAACATAACAAAAGAAGGGAAGGACCTGCACACTAAAAACTGTAAGATATTATTGAAAAAATTGTAGAAGACCCCCCCCCCCAAATGGAAAGATGTTCAGTTTCCACGGATTGGAAGAATCAGCATAGTTAAATGATCAAGTTACCTAAAGCAATATACAAATTTAATGAATCTTCATCAAAAACTTAATGGCATTTTTTTCAAAGAAGTGGAACAAAATATTCAAATTTGTAGGAACAACAAAAGACCATGTATAGCCAAATAAATCCTTAGGAAAAAAAGAGCACAGCTGGAGACCTCTCACTCTCTGTATGATCTCTATAAATTATACTGTATGGTTTTGGCAAAAAAAAAAAATGTAAACACAGATCAATGGAATAGAATTGAGGACCCAGAAATAATCCCACAATTTTATGGGCAACTAAATTTTTGACAAACGATCCAAAAATATACAATGGAAAAAGGAAAGAATCTTCAAAAAATGTTGAGAAAATTAAAAAGCCACTTGCAAAAGGACACTAGACTTCTATCCAACACCATACTCAATAATTAACTCAAAATGGTCTAAAAATATAAGAATTGAAACAGTGAAATGCATATAAGAAAACTGAGCTCTAACCTTATATACCTTGGTCCCAAAGGGATTTTTGTTTACTGGAGCCCAATTGAAAGGGAAGTAAAAGCAAACATAAATGAATTGGAGTACATCAATTTAAAAACCTTCTACAGAGAATAAATAAAGAAACACTAAACAAACCAATGAAAAGGGAGAAGATATTTTCAAACTCTACTCTGATTGGTGCCTAATATCCAAAATATACAAAAAACTCATACAAGTCAACAGCAAACTCACAATACAATTTTAAAAATGGGCAGAGAGCCTGAACAGACACTTTTCCCACAAGATATACAGATGGCCAAACATTTATAAAATAATGTTCAATCTCTCTAGCTACAAGAGAAATGTAAAACAAAGCCAGACTCAGATACCACCTCACAGTTGTTATAATAGCGATTATCAGTAACACAAGAAATATGAAGTGTTGGAGAGGATATAGAGAAAAGGGAATCCTTATACACTTCTGGTAGGAATGTAAAACAGTACCGCCTCTACAGAAAACAGCATGGAGATTCATCAAAAAATAAGAATAGATCTACCAAATGATCCAGCCTTCCTTCTGGGTATGTACTTGAAAAATTTGAAAACACATATTCATAAAGATATAAATGCCCCTATGTTCCTTCTATGTTTAATGAAGTATTATTCACAATACCCAAGACATTACATGGCCTTCAGTGAATGATTAGATAAAGAAGTGCTGCATATATGTAGTAGAGTACTATTCACCCCTAAAAGGAATGAAATATTGCCATTTGTTACAATATGGGTGGATCTTGAAAGTATCTTGCTAAGTGAAGTAAGTCATTGAAAAGGACACAAACCATACGATTTCACTTATAGGTACAATATAATATAGCAACAAAGGACAAGCAAAACAAGCAAGCTCATAGACATAGACAATAGTACGGTGGTTATCTGAAGGACAGTTGGGTTGGAGGTGGATGAAGATGTTAAAAGGGTAAAATATATGGTGAGGGACATAAACTAGACTGGGTGGTGAGCACTCAACTCGATATACAGATGTATTACAGAATTGTACACCTGAAACTTATGTAATGTTATTAACTAACGTTACCCCATTAAATTAAAATTAATAAACAAACAACAAAATAAATTAGTATCTCCAGACAGTTTTCTTCTCTCTCTCACTCTCTCTCTCTTTGACAAGAGTATAAACCTGTAGGTAGACAATTCAAGACTGGTGTAGTAATTCCATGCTGCCATCAGTGCTTTAAACTCCCATTTGTTTTTGAATTCCACTAGTCTTTGGAAGTGAATCTAATCTGCATGTTTGTAAGATGGCTCCTTCCCTCCAAACCCTCTGCCAAAAACAAAATGCACCCACCTTTTATACAGGAAGAAGGAAGAAAACAGGCAGAAAAAAAAGCATGCCAATGGAATCTTCTGCACTTCTAAAGAGTTTACCCAGGAGGCCCAACCCAACTTTCCCTTGGATCTCATTAAACAGAATTCTGTCACATGGGCACCTCACTGCAAGGGGAGCTGAGAAATACAGTTTTCCATTGAATATTTCATTCTCCTTACAAAAATATTCTATTAGTATGAAACCATGAAAAAAATGGTATTTAGTAGATAACATTTATTGCAAAAAGGACTTAGAATGGTATCTGATACGTAATAAACATTTAGTAAAGCATTTTATTATAGTTATAATTCTAATCTCTTGACATTGAGGTTCACAGTGAATGGCAGAATAACTACCTTCTCCTTAATAAGGGTATAGTTAAAAGTGTGCCTGCAGATGAGCCTGTTTTATTTAAGGAAAAGAGATAGAACATTTCAGAAAAGATACATGAAATATAAATATATCCAGCAATGGTATATCTGGGTTTCTATTTACAGTGTAAATGTTAGAAAGAGAGAGGAGAATTATGAATTTTGATTATGTAGTGAAACCACACAGTATTACAGAAAGAAGAATGTGGCATCTCTTTGTGGTTTTAATATAAATCTCTGATGGCTAGTGATGCTGAGCACCTTTCATATGTCTCTGGACTCTCTGTATGACCTTCTTGTACAAAGCTCAGTTCCTTTGCCCATTTTTAAATTGGATTATTTGTCTTCTGGGTATGGAGTCATGTAAATTCTTTATATATTTTGGAGGCCAAGCCCTTGTCTGAGATTTCATTGGCAAGTATATTTTCCCATACAGTTCATTCCCTTTTCATTTTGCTGATGTTTTCTTTAGCAGTGCAGAAGCTTTTAATTTTGATGAAGTCCCATCTATTTATTATTTCCTTTATGTTCCTTGCTCTAGGCACTGTATTGGTGAAAATATTCCTGCATGGAACATCTGATATTCTTGTGCCTAATACTTTTATGGTTTCACAACTTACATTGAAATCTTTTATCCGTATTGAGTTTATTCCAGAGTATGGTGTACGTTGGTGGTCAAATTTCATTTTTTTTTTTTTTTGCATGTAGCTGCCCAAATCTCCCAACACCATTTATTGAAGAGGCTATCTTTACTCCATTTCATTATTTTTCCCCTTTTGTCAAATACTAATTCACAATAGAAACATGGGTTTATTTCTGGGCTCTCTATTCTGTCCCAATGATCTATGTGTGTGTTCTTATGCCAGTACCAGACACTTTTGATTACCATGGCCTTGTAATATAGTTTGATAGCAGGTGTTGTGTTCCCTCCTACTTTGTTCTTCTTTCTCAGAAATACTTAAGGCTATTTGGGTCAATTATGGTTCCATACAAATTTTTGAAATATTTGTTCTATTTCTGTGGAATATGTCATTGGTATTTTAATAGGGATTGTATTGAATCTATAAATTGTTTTGTGTAGTATGGTCATTTTGATGAGGTTAATTCTTCCAAACCATGAACATGGTATATGCTTCCATTCATTTGTGTCTTTCTTAATTTCTTTATTTAGTGTTGTGTAGTTTTCCCAGTACAGGTCTTTTACTTCCTAGTTACATGTTAGAGTAGATGTCATACACAAATCAACAGACAAGTGCTGGCAAGTCTGTGAAGAAAAGGGTACTCTAGTGCACTGTTGGTGGGAATGCAGACTGGTGCAACCACTGCATAAAACAATTTGGAATTTCCTCAAAAATCTAAAAATGGAACTGCCTTTTGACCCAGCAATTCCACTGTGGGGATTATATCCTATGAATCCTGAAACACCATTTCAAAAGAACCTATGTACCCCAATGTTCACAACAGTGCAATTTATAATAGCCAAGTGCTGGAAACATCCTAAATGCCCATCAGTAAAGGAGTGTATTAAAAAACTGTGGTATGTTTACACAATGCAATACTACACAGCAGAAAGAATGAAGGAAGTCTTACCCTTTGCAACAGTATTGATGGAACTGGAGATCATTATTTTAAGTGAAATAAGCCAGGTGGTGCAAGACAAATACCATATGATCTCACCTTTAAATGGAACCTAATAAACTAAACAAGCAAGCAAGCAAAATAGAACCAGAGATGTGGAAACAAGGAACTGACAGTAACCAGAGCAGATGATGAATAGGGATAATGAGCCATAAGAGGTAAGGGTTGCAATGGAACATTTATAAAGGACCCATGGAGAAAGACAATGGGGGGAAGATTGAATGTGGGAAGTGAGCATGGGTAGGGCACTGGAGAATGATGGGGGGAAAGTGGGGACAACTGTAACTGCACAATAATAAAAATAAATATAAGAAGAAGAATGCGGGGCACAATACTGGAAAGACATCTTTATTTTTATATTAGCCTTATATTGCTATGTAATGAAATAACACAAATTTAGCAGCTTAAATCCACACAAGCTCATTATTTTTTTGGTTTTTGTTCAAATACAAATGTCTCTGTTTTCCCCCCCTCCACTCCCTCTGCCCAACCATTTCCACCTCCCATCCTCAATTTTACTCCCTTTGACTTTACCCATGCATCCTTTAAACATATTCCTTGATGACCCTTACAGGTTTATTATATTTTTAATCTTATATTTTTGTAGGTCATAAATCTGGTCATGACATCAGTGGATAATGTGCTCATGGTCCCCCAAAGCTGATACCAGGTATCAGCTGGAGCTGCAACTTTAATGTTGGGCCAGTGTCTGATCCTAATTCACTGGTTGGCAGAATTCACTTCATTATGGACTGTAGGACATAGGTTTCTCTTTTCCTTGTAGCTGGCAGCATGGATGACTCTAGACACCACGAGGACTCCCACAGTACCTTGCCATGTGGCCCCACAAAGCAGATAGAAATATGGATGTTTGATTTATTCCCAGAATACTAGAGTGCACATATTGTCATTACCTTGACACTCTGCTTTCAATAGGCTGGTAAGATTAGGTTAGATCCAATTGGATAATCTCCCTATTTTAATGCCATTTTATTTGGCACCTTAATTACATCTTCAAAAGCCCTTTACAACAGTACTGAAATTAGTGTTTTTCTAAATAACAGAAAGAAAGTATTTGTATAGTTGGTGACATACATGTAGATCTTTGAGAGTGGAATATCTTAGAATTCTGCCTACCAAAGGAGGTGAACAAAAAAAAAAAAAAGATTTGCACTATAATGTTGCTTAACTAGCCACAGAATTACCAAGTTGAGTAGTGTTTGCCTTAAACTGAGCATGACATTTGGGATACCAAAGATTCACTTGTGCTCTGCACTGATTTTTGTATATACTTGGAAAGTGAATACTTATTCTAAAATGTTCACCCAAGCACTTAAAATTCCTTGTATGTTTTTGAACATTGAAAACAGAAAAAGCAATTTTGTGCTCTAGTATTTAAGAACCATTGTATTCTGCCAGATGAATTTATAAATAAAAATAATATTTTAAATACTCAACAAAAGTAAAATTGAAGAAGCATATATGAACCATTTTTTACTATCAGAATAATGAAGATGTGCTTTTATACATACATTGCATACATTTATATTAAATTACTCTTCTAAAATTGGGCAAGAAAAATTATTATAATCATTATGCATTATCTATAACAGGTCTCTAATTACCATATTTCTTCAAGTGCCTGTGAATGTCCATATTTAGTATACTTAAATATCCATGTAAACAATTTAGACTCAATCATGATAATGCAGCATTTTAAAGACTAAAAATAACCACTGCCCAGGGGGAAAACACTTAATATTTTAGTGTATTTTTCTAAAATATTTTAATGGGATTAGCATTAGATTGCATTTTCTATTTTTAAATATAATTTTGTCTAATGTGTTTTTTTGTTTTTCTACACTAAAGATGTACTATTATATAATATTAATGTATTTCAAAATGATCTACACATAAGTGCATATGTATATGTTCAGGGGCGTCCAATCTTTTGGCATCTCTGTTCCACACTGGAAGAATAAGTGTTTTCTTAGGCCACACGTTAAATACATTGTGACATGTAATCACAAAAAAATCCCATGTTTTATGTAAATTTACAATTTTTTGTTGCACCACATTCACAGCCATACTGGGCTGCATGTGGCCAGTGGACCACAGGTTGGATATCCCTGTGTTATATAATCATGCATATATTTAATACAAATAGAAGGAAAGTAAATATAATTTCAAAAAGAGAAAAAATAAAGCAAATTTTGGAAGGGAACAAATACTAACCAATACTAACTGAAAAACTAGTGGTGGTTATCTTTATAGGCAAAGACTGAGTGATTTATTTTCCTTCTACTTTTTTGCATTTTTCCAAATTTTCTACAATGATCATGGTACTAAATGTAGTACCATAAACAGATAAATAAACTTTTTTTGAGAAAACAATTATTTGGCGAGTACTTTCCTGAAATTTAATAAAAAGTCCGTTAACATGAAAGCTGTCAAAATTAAGACTAGGATTTGGAAGATGGCAGCCAAGTAGGTGGAAGCCAAGTCGACTTGCTCTTGCATTCAGCTTGGGCACTTGGCTGATCTTCCAAAAATAAACTGAACATTCAACTGAATCTTACCTGATGTGAAGTTTGGAAGCCAAAGAGTGTAGAAGACACTTTGCAACAGATGGTAAAGGAGATTATGTAGGTAGACAGGGAAATTCCCTGGGCAAGGTGACAGCAGCCACTGCACCTGCATCAAGTATCTGCATGATCAGAAATCACAGCATTGTGGCCCCACCCCTTCCAAGGGATATAATGCCCATACCAAGTCTGGGAGCCACTTGGATACGCAAAGGTGGGCATATCCAGGCTACACACACACACACACACACACACACACACACACGAGTGAGCAGCACACCCATATAACTACAGGAGCAAACACCACCTGGGAGACTTAGAGTGAGAGAGGGAGGGATTCTATCTGCACCTAGGTCTGGTAGAGGAGGCTATGACTGTGAGAGTCTTTTCACTTTTTGGAGAGGTGGCATGTATGGAAATCTGGAAAATGACTCAGTGTTGCAGTGGGAGTGACCAGAGAGACTTTTTCAAAACGGAGCTAAAGCACACTGGGCAGGGACGCCATCCATGTTCAGTTGCCTTGCCAGCAAGCAGAAAGGATTGAGAGCTCAGATTGCTCCCACTCAATGCAGTTGGACAGCTTGATCAGAAAGCTGAAAAACGAGGGGATTTCTTGGTCCCAGCCCAGTGCAGTTACACAGAGTGGAAAGTTCAGGCCTCTGTATATTTCTAGGGCAGTGGGCTGGGAACTGTGCACCTGAGATTATTTAAAGACAGATAGAGCCCCCTTCCTGGCGAAACTTCCAGGAAGGGTAGATTGTATCCATCCCCCACCTCCTGCAGGAGCAGGGAAGATCTATAAAACAGGCTTGGCAAGTTCATGAACACTGCAAGGTGCATTTCTGCAAGAGAAAGGCAGAAAGAGGAATACTTATAGGGCCCATTTTGAACTTCTCTCAGGGAAACAAAATACACTGGTTCTTAGGGCCCTATTTCCCTGAGGCCAGGAAAGCAGGGAGTTCAGAAAGCAGAGAAGCAAGGGGGATTCAGGCACTGCCCAGTGGCAGTGCACACACGGCTGCCATCAACACCAAGCAGAAGATAGCTGACCCTCTTGCACAGACTGCCCCTCCTCCATGAAATAGATAGCTATTTAATCAGAAAGTATACATTATTGGAAATAAACTGGGATAGACCAAGATGTATGGTGCAGAGGTTAGAGAAACAACCCACAATTTTTCCCATAAGACTGAACACCACCTCTCAGGGGAGTTCCCGGGGGTCCCACCTTCCTGATTGCAATAGAAGCCTCCTCTAGAGGCAGGGGAAGGTGATAAATTCCATGTGACCAGAAGTTGGACAGCCCACCCGGGACCTTGAGCTGTTAAAAAACAAACAAACAACAACAACAACAAAAACAAAAACAGAGGCAGATCCAGAAAGAGAAGTCAGAAGGGAAACACCAAATGGCTGAGACAAATTTCGCCTTGCTCCTTTTCAGATTATTTTTTGTTGCTTCCTTTCTTCATTTTATTTTGCATTTTTTATTATTGTCTGAGTGCAGTTGTCTCCATTCCCTCTCTCAGTTTTGCCCCATCCCATCCACCCCTACCTATCACCCTCAATCCTTCCCACCTTTGGCTTCTTTGTCCATGGGTTCTTTCTCCATGTTCCTTGTTGACATTTCCCTTTCTTTCCCCTGTTATTGCCTTCCTCTGGTTTCTTTCAGTTTGTTATTTCCATGTCTCTGGTTCTATTTTGCTCTCTTATTTGTTTTGTTGATTAGATTCCACTTATAGGTGAGATCATATAGTATTTGTCTTTCACCACCTGGCTTATTTCATTAAACATAATGCTCTCCAGTTCCATCCATGCTGTTGCAAAGTATAGTAGCTCCTTCTTTCTTTCTGCTGCATAGTACTCCATTGAGTAAATGTACCAATATTTTTGCTTCAAATGTATTTCAACTAATTTAATACTTTTTGTATTTTTTATTCTTTTATACAGGTTTTATATATTTTTATTTTATTGGTATTTCAAATCTCACTTTCTACCCTTCCCTTGTCTTACTACATTTTGACTTCTTCCTGCCCTTTCTTATTTTTGTAAATTTCATTTTCTCCAATGTTATGCTTTGTTCCTATTCCTTACTCTTACTATATCTCCCCCCTCTATCCTTTCAAAAGCATTCTTCCTTCCTTTAGTCAGCTCACATTATTTTTCCCATCATAATATTCTTATTTCCTTTCCACCTTTATAAATTCTGACTTGTTGGGCATGGATATTATGGTTATTATTCTTCTTCAATGGAAGTCCTATTTGCTCACTATTTTTTGTACTTCAAATCTCATAGGTTACTCTCCCAATGTCTTACTCCATTTTGCTTGCTCCCTACCCTTGCTCATTTGAGATAGGAATGTTATTTTATTTTTTTGTCATTTGTGAAATCTGATTGAAGATAGGTAAGGGAAAAGGAGAGAAGAGTAGTAGAGAAGGGCAATAATAGGTTCTGGTTTCAGAACTATGTCAGGAGAGGGACAACATTGATAGTGGTCTCCATGAGCATCAGAGACAAAGCGCCTGCTTAATACTGAGGATTACTCAAAACAACAATGAATACACCCCACTCCACAACTCAACTAAGCCAAAAAATTGGAAACAATAATACATCACATATATATCTTCTCCAACACACAATACAAAGAGAAGACTTAAGACTAAGGATAAAGCTAACATAAGCAAATAAAATCAACTGCCAACAAAACTCCCTTTATAACTGTAAGTTATTAATAAAAATTGAATGGAAATGTTAGAAATGAAAAACACCTGCTTTTTGCCCCACAATTCCACTGCTGGGATTATACCCTAAGGATCCCGAAACACCAATTCAAAAGAACCAGTGCATCCTAATGTTCATAGCAGCATTATTTACAATAGCCAAGTCCTGGAAGCACCCTAACAGCCCATCAGTGAATGAGTGGATCAAAAAACTGTGATAGATTTCAACAATGGAATGCTATCCAGCAGAAAGAAAGAAGGACCTCCTATCCTTGGCAATGGCATGGATGGATCTGGAGAGCATTATGCTAAGTGAAATAAGCCAGGTGGTGAAAGACAAATACCATACAGTCTCACCTGTAAGTGGAACCTAATCAACAAAACAAACAAGAGAGCAAAATAGAACCAGAGACATTGAAATAAAGAACAAACTGACAGTAACCACAGGAGAGAAGCCAGGAGGATAATGGGGGGAAGAAGGGGAAAGATCAAGTCAAGAAATAGAAAAGACCCATGGATAAGGATGACTGAGAGAGGATTGAATGTGGGAAGGGGATGGGCAGGGCAAAGGAGAGTAAAGAGGGAAAAATGGGGACAACTGTAGTTGAACATCAATGCATATAAAAAAAGAAATAATCAGTTTAATATGTTGTCAAATTTAATGGCAGAGAGTATCACCCACATAATATTTTAACATCTTTATGATTAGCAATAAAGTCTCCTTCCATTCCTTATAATTGTAATATGTATTTACTATTTTACATTTTTTGGTTAATCTGTTTAGACATTTACCAAATTTATTGATTTTTTTCAAAGGAAGACATTTAGCTTCTCCATTTTTCAAAGGGCAGTGTTGTTTTCCTGCATTGTTTCTGTTTTTAATTTTATTGTTTTTTTTCACTTATCAGTATTTCCCTGTGTTGAATATAATTGAACTTTTTTTTTCTCTAATTTCTTAAAGTGAATGCTTTGAAATATGGTTGGTATATTTTTTACTTCTTTATGTAAATGTTTAATTTTATAAATTTTTCTCTAAGCATTTATTTAGTTGCATTCAGAAAATCTGATATTTTGTATTTGCAGTTTACATTTAAAAAATTGTTATTGTTGTTCGAGTACAATTGTCTCCATTCCCCCACCACCACTCTTCCCTATCCTACCTATCCTTGCCTCCCACCCTCAATCCTACCTTTTTTGGCTTCATCCATG
The DNA here is from genome assembly GCA_004027475.1 of Anoura caudifer. Lineage (NCBI taxonomy): Eukaryota > Metazoa > Chordata > Mammalia > Chiroptera > Phyllostomidae > Anoura > Anoura caudifer. Next base: position 102,473 of record PVKU01001719.1, read on the forward strand.
TGTGTTTTATTTATGCTCCTTAAATACCCTTCCCCTAATTTCCCCCACTATCCCTCTCCCCTCTGATTACTGTCAGTTTGTTCTTTCTTTCAATATCTCTGATTATATTTTGTTTGCTTGTTTGCTTCTTTGTTTTGTTGATTAGGTTCTTTGGCAGTGTATTTTCATTTTAATTTAGTTAAAATATTTGTTTAATTTTCCCTTGTAATTTCCACTTTGACATGTGTTATTTGGAAGTATATTTTGATTAAAAAAAGCTTGTGGACTTTCCTTAAATCTTCACACTACTGATTTTTAGTTTATTCTACAGTGATTCAAAATAAACTTTGTAATTTATACTTTTATGAACATTTCAAAGGTTTGTCACTCGGAATATACATTGTCTTTGTGACTGTTCCATGTTCACTTGAGTAGAACCTATAACATGCGTTTTGGGTGGCTTGTTCTCTCAATGAGGTCAACTTAGTTGATAGTGTTGTGCAAATCATGTATAACCTTACCTATTTTCTGCCTCCTTTTTCTCTCAGTTTTGTAGTGATATGTGGAACTCTCCAACTTTGTTTGTGGATCTATTTCTTTTTCTATTGTTGTTCAAGTACAATTGTCTTTATTTTCCTGCCACCACTTTCTGCCACTTCACCTTCAATCCTACCCACTTTGCCCTTGTCCATGGGTCCTTTTTACATGATCCTTGATGACCCTTCCCCTTCTTTCCCCCTTATCTCCCTCCTCATTCCCCTCTGGTGATTCTCAGTTTGTTCTTTATTTCAGTGTCTCTGGTTATATTTTGCTTGCTTGTTTGTTGGGTTGGTTAGGTTCCACTAATAGGTGAGATCATATGGTATTTGTCATTCTCTACCTGGCTTATTTCACTTAGCATAATTCTCTCTGGTTCTCTATTTCATCTTTAAGTTCTATCAGCTTTTGACTCTGTTTTAAAACTCTGCTCTTATGTGCTTATACTTTAAGATTGTTCTTTCTACTTGGAGAAGTGTGCCTTTGCCTTAATACAGGGTCAGGCACAAGTAACACTGCTTTTTTATTACAAAATCACAAGCATGTAATCATGTAACATAACAATATCACACTCAAACATACCATGTGACATTTTAGGTAAAATGTTCAAAATAAAACTGTAAATTATTACATCCATGTTATTATCCTGCCAACCACACTCAAACTGGCCTTACTTCTACTGGACCCTGTATAATATCCATCTTCATTCCTGTTAATATTACATTATTTCTTCATCTAATGTCTGCTTTATCTAATATCAATATAAATATTCCAGTTTCCAATTGTTTAGTTTTTGCAAAGAATATCTTTATCTGCCAATTTATTTCTAGTGTATTTATGTCTTCATCTTTAAAACAGATTTGTTGTAGGTAGCACAGTGATAAGCTGTGTTTTATTATCCAACTTGACAATTTGTTTTTAATTCATATGTGTAGATCATTCACATTGATTGTGATTATTGATATAATTAAATTACATTTCATCATTTTGGTTGTTTTCTGTGTGTTTCATATGCTTGTTTTTTTCTGTATTAGGATAATTCAACATTTTTATGATCTTATATCATCTCATTATTGATTAATTATTTGTACATCTTTTAAAAATTATATTTATGCTTGTCCTGCAGGTTATCCTTAATTATGAAGAGTCTCTCTGCAATTAAAGTTAACAATTCTCTTGTAATATTAGGAACTTGAAATAATATATTCCCAACCTTCACTACTATCCTTAATGCTAGCATTGTCATACATTCTATTTTTACTTATGTATAAACACACAATAATTTTCTACTTGTTGCTTTAGGTAGTTACATTTTATAGTAATTAATATTAGAAATGAGAAATTTTATTTTCCCAAGGACAAAGGCAATGGGGTGGGAATGGATTGAATGTGGGAAGCGGGGATGGGTAGGGAAGGGGAGAGAGAGTAATAGGGGAAAATGGGAACAATTGAGTGATGATAAAATAAATAAGCAAGCACTGGCTGGTGTGGCTTAGTGGATTGAGTGCTGGCCTGTGAACTCAAAGGTTGCTGGTTCCATTCTCAATCAGGGCATATGCCTGAGTTGTGGGCCAGGTCCCCAGTAGGGGGCACACAAGACACAACCACACATTGATGTTTCTCTCCTTCTCTTTCTCTTTCTTTCCCCCCTCTCTAAAAATAAATAAGGAAAATATTTAAAATAAATAAATAAAATAAAATTGAATCCATAGGATTCCCTATGTAGATGACATCTCTGAATAAATAATTTTACTTGTAAAAACAGAAATAACTTTGATTTGTTTTAAGTTGAGAATGTTCTTTACATTGAGTATTTGCTCTCTATTTATTGATAAAATTTCTCTTTCATTTGAAGGTTTAAATTATTATATTGAAGCTTACAGACTCCATTATAGGGTTGTGCATTGGGGCTTAGATATGTTTATATGTATTCATTAGTGTGTTGCTAATTAAAAATGTGTTTCATTAAACTTGTGAAAAAAAAAGACTAAAGAGGAGAATGAACATGTTGAAATTAAGGAGCCCTAGGCTATAAAGTAACTTTAACAGTTCAGCTGTTAAAAATAATGTGAGTAGCAAGAGTGTCAAAAGTATCTATCACTTACTGCAATGTATGAAATACAAAATAAAGCATATATGGCAGGTAACATTAAAGAGTATTTTCTTAAGTCAGACTATATATAGGGATTTGAGTCATTCCACTTCTGGCTAATTCCTTAGAAGTTAATATCATACTTACATATATTTCACTTTTGCTAACCTAGTAGAGCTCTTGATTATACAATTGGTTCAACCTGCCATTACTAATAGAAAAAAATTATGGTTTTTAATTCTTTACTATTAAGTGCTTAACTTAGAGATAATTATATTATGGTTATTTTGAGTCATTAATCTTTAAGAATTAGTTAGTGTAACATCTCTATACCTGACCTAGCCCTTGGGTAAGCTGTACAGTAGGCAGATTCTGCCTTTCACAACTTTGTGAATTTTTATGCATTCTGGAACCCCTCACTTTCCATTATCTCTGTGCTTTCCAGTGCTCTCAATAGTGCCCTCCTGATGAGTACAAACACCTCATAAGATTGATGTTTCAAAATTTCATTTTCATTATTTTTATATCTAGCATTCAAAAATTTTATTCTTCAGCTTATAAAAACTAAGGCATGTTTTGTTGTGTAAACCATCCAATTATTATATTGCAAAATAAGATAAATTACTCTCCTTAGTCATCCTACACATAGAGAATACTTGTTAACCAAAAAACATGCTTGAGTAGATAGATGGAAAAAATAAACAAAACAATATAATAATCTGCAATCCAAAAAGGTATAAAAGTGGGCAGTGAAAAAAGTAAGAGTCTTCTAAATAAATAAATAAATAAATAAAAATAAGTCTGCAAAAGTCAAGCTAGAAGAAGAAGCAGAGCAAAATGCAAGCTATTTTTGGCATGTCCAATATATAAGTAAAAACAAACAAACATAAAATAATGGCAATTATTTTAGCTATGATGTATACCATTTAAATTATTTATGCATGTTTAAATTATTTTATAAAATATTTATTGAATTCCTATGTACAGATTGTGTGCTAGATACCAGGGGTAATATGACAAGTGAAACCAGTTTCTGTTTTCATGATATTTACTGTTTGTTGAGGGAGACAGACATTGATTGAATAATCATACATATTCCTATGATGTAAATGTGATTGCATGAAGAGAGAACAAAGAGAAATAATTTTAATTCTTAAGGAAATTAAAAATTTATTTCAGAGGAAATCATATTGGCAGGGATGGAAAGGAGAGGATTGAATGTGGGAGGTGGAGGTGGGGGAGAGTAAGTGCGGGAAAATGGGGACAACTGTGATTGAACAGCAATACAAATGAATGAATGAATGAATGAATGAATAAATAAATTTCTTTCAGAGGAATTGAAATTTGAGTTGAAATCATAAAGATGAATAAAATCAAAGATGAAAGAACATGAACCATAAAGGAAACAGCATGTTGAAAGTCCCTGTGATGGGAGAAAGCATGACTTGTACAAAAGATAGGAAGTAAGCTAGTTTGGCTGCAGCAAGGACAGCAAGAAAAAATGTATAAAATTGAAGCCTAATTGGAGTTAAGTTATTTTTTTTTCTTAACAGCAACTGGCAACCACTGAAAAAATTAAAATGTGGGGAAGATATGACCAAAATTCTAATACTTTAAGGGAAAGATAAAGTAGAATGCAAACAGCGGCAGAAGGAGCAAAAAGTAGTTACAGATTCATTATATATTTCTTTTTTATTGTTCATCTACTGTTGTCTCCATTTTCTTCCCACCTCCCATCAACAAAACAAACAAGCAAGATTCAATACATATTTCAACAATAGCAAAAATTACACAAATGGTTGAGGAAGAGTGAGGTAGAAGATACAATGGGAAAAATGTACAATTTTTACCGTGTATAATACACATTTTTTGCTCATTTATTATGGAAAGATAAGAACATACATTATTTATGTGTGGCACTAATTCTGCATCTATATAAATGTTTTAAATTCTATTATTTATGCTTATGTGTTAAAGGTGTAACTCTAGAAAGCAACAATGGTATCTGTCTGCAAAATAATACCCTAGAATATGATCATTGGTTTTATTTCTAAATATAAATAAAAAACTTAAATTAAAAATTAAAATGATTTTTTTTCCTGAAAGTTTAGGCTAAAAACATGGGTGTGCAGTATACATGGCAAAATACGGTAGTTTATTCAATATATACTGTTAGGAAAATTGGACAGATACATGCAAAAAAATGAAACTAGACCACCATTTTACACCATAAACAATAATAAGCTCAAAATGGATTAGATACTTAAATTCCAGAAACCATAAAAATACTCAAAACCATAAAAATCCTAAAATAAATCATAGGAAGTAGTAGCAGAGACATTTCTTATTGCAATACTTTGTTCTATCTCTTTGGACAAGGTAAACAAACAATAAAAAATATGCAAATGAGACTACATCAATCTAAAAAGTTTTGTGCACACCAAAAGAAACTACCAACAAAATCAAAAGACAATGCACTGAATAGAACATGTTCACCAATGATACATATGATAAGTGTTTAATATCAAACATTTACAAAGAACTGGCACAACTCATCACCAAGGAAAGAAAAATCTAATTAGAAAATGGTCAAAACATTTGAATAGAAACTTCTCCAAAGAATATAGACAGATGCCCAATAAGCATGAAAAGATACTCAACATCACCAATCATCAGAGAAATGCAAATTAAAACCAAAATGAGATATCACCTCACACTAGTCAAAATGACTATCATCAATAAGTCAACAAATACGTGTTGGCTGGTGAGGAGGTAGAGAAAATGGAACCCTAGTGCACTGTTGGTGGGAATGCAGATTGATGCTGTCATTGTGGAAAGTAGCATGGAGTTATCTCAAAAAATAAATAAAAGTGGAACTGCTTTATGACCCAGTGAATCCACTTCTGGGAACATTTCCAAAGAAACCTGAAATACTAATTCAAAAACTCCATGTCTATTTTCATTGCAGCTTTATATACATTATCCAAAATTTGAAAGCAACCCAAGTGCCCATCAGTAGATGAGTGTATTAAAAAAAAAAAACTGAAGGCACATTTACACACTGCAATACTACTTGGCTGTAAAATGATGAAAATCTTACCCTTTCTGGCAGCATGGATAGACCTGGAGAGTGTTATGCTTATTGAAATAAATCAGTTAGAAAAAGACAAGTACCACATGATTTCACTTATATGTGGAATCTAATGAACAAATTGAGCTAACAAAATAGAAACAGATTCATAGATACTGAGAACAGATGACAGCTATCAGTGTGGACAGGGTTGTAGGGAGTGGGTGAAGTGATTAAACAAACAAACAAAAAGAGTCATAGACATATACAACAGCATGGTGATTGCCATAAGGGAAAGGAGGGGAGGGGAGGTTCAAGAGAGTAAAGGGGGGATAAATAGGGTGGAAGGAGACTAGACTTGGAATTTTGAACACACCATTCAACACACAGATGACGTATCATAGAATTGTACACTTGAAACCTATAGAATTTTATTAACCAATATCACTGCAATTCAATTAAAATGAGAGTGACATACTACAATAATTCATAACTTCTTATATAGCCTAAAAGAATGCATATATATATTTCTGGATTAGGTACTCCTAACTGCCCTGATTTCCTCTCACACAGTCTGAAGAGAAATCAGATTTTTAAAAGTGTCCTTTATAGATTAACAGTGTAACACCCTTGTATGAAGGGCTATTAAAAAAACTGTCTATTGCAACTGACCATATCAAATTATACTTCATTTATACATATGCAAGAAACTGTAACTAACTTTTGATGAACACTAACTACATTGTCTGAAAAAAACTATTTGTCTAAAAATAAAAAGAAAAGTATCCAGGGAATACAATATAAACAACATAATTCAGTTTTTATTTTTATTTTTTAATTGTTGTTCAAGTACAGTCGTCTCCATTCCCCCCCACCACTCCACCCCAGACCAGCCATCCCCACCTCCCTCCCCTGATCCCAACTCTCCCTTGGTTTTCTACATGTGTCCTTTATATTTGTTCCAGAAAACCCTTCACCGCCCCCCATTATCCTCTCCCATCTCCCCTCTGGTTACTATCAGTTTGTTCTTAATTTCAATGTCTCTGGTTATATTTTCCTTGCTTGTTTTTTTAGTTGACTAGGTTCCACTTAAAGGTGAGATCATATGGGATCTTTCTTTCACCACTTGGCTTATTTGACTTAGCATAATGCTCTCTAGTTCCATCCATGCTGTTGCAGTGGTAGGAGCCCCTTTTTTCTGCTGCATAGTATTCCATTGTGTAAATGTACCACAGTTTTGGGATTCATTCATTTACTGATGGGCATTTAGGTTGCTTCCAACACTTGGCTATTGCAAATTGTGTTGCTATGAACATTGGGGTACATAGGTTCTTTTGAATTAGAGTTTCAATATTCTTAGGGTACAATTCTAGCAGTGGAGTGGAACCAACTTTTGTCACGGCACTGCCACTGTTGGGATTATAACCTAAGAACCCTGAAACACCAAGCCAAAAGAACCTATGCATCCCAATGTTAATATAATTTCTTGATTCTAAAAAAGCATTAAAAATGCTTTACCAAATTAGTTTTTGAAGAAAAATATATATACAAATTGGTTAAAAGTGTGTACTAATAAGCTCAGTCCACCATAACAAAATATCATAGGCTGGGGACTTAAAAAATGGAAATTAATTTTCTTAGATTTTTAGGCTGAAAGTTTTATCAGGGTGCCCATATGATCAGGTCCAGATGGTGATTCTCTTCCTGTCTTGCAGACAGCTATCTTCTGTGTCCTCACCTGGTGGAGACGGAGGAAGGATAAGTTCTGTGGCATCCCTGTTTATAGGGACACTATTCTTATTTTATCAGAGACCCACACTTACAACCTCATTTAACATGAATTACCTCTTTGTAGCCTAAAATAAGTGAAATAAACTAGGCAGTGAAAGACCAATATCATATGACCTCACCTATAAGTGGAACCTAATCAACAAAACAAATAAGAGAGTGAAATAGAACCAGAGACAGTGAAATAAAGAACAAACTGACAGTAACCAAAGGGGAGGTGGAAGGGGTATTATGGTGAAAGAAGGGGTAAGGGTCAAGTCAAGAACATGTATAAAGGATCCATGGACAAAGACAAGGGTGGGAGAGTTGAAAGTGAAATATGGGGTGTGCGTAGGGCAAGGGAGAGTAAAGAGGGGAAAGTGGGGAGAATTGTTATTGAAAAACAATAAAAAAGGAAAAACTGTCAATGTGAATTTGCCAGCACATTGAAATGATTATACACCACAATTAAGAGGGATTTATCTCTCTGACGCAAATCAATATGCAGAAATCATCATGATACACCACATTAACATATTGAAGCATATACATCACATTATCATCATAATATATACAGAAAATGGCGAAATCCATACCCTTTCATGACAAAAAATCAACAAATTATGTATAAAGGGAATATACTTCAACAAAAAATAAAGACCACATGTGACAAGCCCACAGCTAACATCACACTCAATGGTAAAAAAACGAAAGCTTTTTCTCTACCTTTAGGAACAAGTCAAAGATGCCCACTCTCAACACTTCTGTTTAACATACTATATGAATTCCTAGCCAGAAAAATTAGGTAGAAAAGGAAATCAAATAAATCCTATTCAGAAAGTAAAAAGTAAACTTCTCTCTGTTAACAGATGGCATGATTCTATGTGTAGAAAACCCTAAAAATGCCACCAAATATCCTTTTATAACTTATAAATGACTTTTAAAAAGTTTCAACAGATAACCCTGGCTGATGTGTCTCAGTGAATTGAATGCTGGCCTGGGAATCAAAGGGTTGCCAGTTTGATTCCCGGTCTAGGGCACATGCCTGAGTTCTGGGCCGGGTCCCTGGTGTGAGATGCAAGAGAGGCAACCGCACATTGATGTTTCTCTCCCTCTCTTTCTCCTTACCTTTACTTCTCTAAGATAAATAAATATTTTTAAAAGTTTGAACACACAAATCACAGACAAAAATCAATTGTGTTTTGATACACAAACAATGAACCATAACAAAATAAAATTAAGAAAATGATTCCATTTACAATGGTATCAGAATATTTAAGAGTTAACTTAAGGTATGCATACTTAAAACAAAAATAATAATAAAAAACATTAAAGAATACACAAATAAATGAAAAGATATCCATGTTCATTGATTAGAAAATTAATATTGTAAAATGTTTATCTTACTGAAAGTGATCTACAGATTCAAAGATATCTCTGATAATATACCACTGACATTTTTTACAGACATGGAAAAAAATCGTAAAATTCAAATGATATCTCAAAAGACCTAGAATATCCAAGGTGATCTGTCCAAATAAGAAAAAAGTTGGAAGCATCACACTCCTTAATTTCAAAATATATTACAAAGCTACAATGATTAAAGTAGGTTGGCACTAGCATAAAGGCAGACATGTTTAGGCATATATATTATGGAACAGAATAGGGAGCCCAGAAATAAATTTATGCATATATGGTCAACTGATTTTCGATAAGGGTGCAAAATCATACAATGGGGGAAGGATACTCTCTTCAACAAAAGGTGTTGGGAAAACTGGATTTCAAGTTGAAAAAAATAGAAAAATTGTATCATTACCTTAGTCCATACAGAAACAGCAACTAAAAATGGATTAAATTCTTAAAAATAAGACCTGAAACTATAAAATTCCTAGAAGAAAACATATGAAGATGCTTCTTGATATTGATCTTGGCAGGGGTTCCTCAGATGTGACACCAAAAATACAGGTAACCGTATCAAATACAGACAAATGGGACTGCATTATAGCAGAAATATATTAAATTTCAATACAAATTTTAATTTTCCTGTTTTTTAATTGATGTAACTGATAATAGCATTCAATTAATAGACTAATAAACATAATGTATTTATTTCTATATATATTTATACATGCTTATGTATAAACTAAGTGAATGACAACAATGGTACAAGGGAAGGGAGAGAGAATTTAGAAATATTCTATTATTATAAGGTACCTGCACTGCCTGTGAAGCAGTGTAGTGTAATTTCAAAGTTGGTTTGAATTAGTTATAAATGTACATTGCAATTGATAAGGCAACCAATAAAATGTAAAAAAAAACAACTACAGCTGATATACTAAGACAGAACACAATATGAAATCATATAAAATGCTCAATTAAAAACAAAAAGAAAACAGAAAAAGAAAGCAAAAATAAGAACAAAAAACAAGGGTAACAAATATGAAAAAGTAACAAAATGGTAAATTATTAATCTAGCTACATCACCTAATGAGGTGATAATGAGGTATCACCTCACACCTGTCAGAATGGCTATCATCAATAAATCAACAAACAAGTGCTGGTGAAGATGTGGTAAAAAGGGAACTCTAGTACATTGTTGGTGGGAATGCAGACTGATGTGGCCACTGTGGAAAACAGTATGGAATTTACTCAAAAAATTAAAAATGGAACTGCCTTTTGACCCTGCAGCTCCACTGCTGGGATTATACCCTTAGAACCCAGAAATACAGATTCAAAAGAACCTCTGCACCCCAGTATTCATGGCAGTGCTATTTACCATAGTCAAACTTTGGAAGCATCTCAAGTGTCCATCAGTAGATGAGTAGATAAAAAAAGCTGTGGTACATTTATGCAATGGCATACTACAGAGTTGTAGAAAATATGGAAATCTTACCTTTTGTGATAGCATGGATGGAACTGGAGATGATTATGCTCAGTGAAACAAGTCAGTCAGTGAAAGAAAAATCTCATTTAAATGTGGAAAGTAACAAAACAAATCGATGAATATAATAGAACCAGAGACATGGATACATGGAACAGCCTGACAGCTGTCAGACAAGAGAGGGGAGGAGGGACTGGATGAAAGAAGGTAAAGGGATTAGCCTAAGAACATACATACGTAACACATAGACACGGATAACAGTGTGGTGGTAGCCAGAAGGAAAGAGGGGGTGGTGGGGCTATGTAGAGGTGGACAAAGATGTGGGTGAAAGGAGGACATCTGTAATAATGTCAATGAAAATAAGGTAAAATAATAATAATAATGATAATGATAATAATAAACAATAAAATTTGTACAATATCTAAATGCAACAATTAAAAGACATTCCCACCAGCATTGAATGACAGTTCCTTTTTCTCCAAACCTCTCCAAAATATGTTATTACTTATCTTGTTGGTAATAGCCATTTTAACAGGTATGAGGTTGTATCCCATTGTAGTTTTGATCCACATGTCCCTAATAGCTAGTGAAATTGAGCAACTCTTCATAAAAGACAAAAGTTGTCAGTGGATTAAAAAAACCAAATATATGTTTTTACAAGAAATGTAATTTAAATTTAAAATCATATATATGTTTATATATAATATGATATATGACTAAAATCATATATAGTACATATATATTAAAGAGATTACAAAAATGTTCTATGCTAAAACTAATAAAAAAGAAAGAAGTAACTATGTTAATTTCAGGTAAAGTAGAAACTTCAGAGAAACAAATGTTACCAGTGGTAAAGTGAAGTATTACATAATAATAAAGGTTATTTTTTTCCCAAAACATAGCTTTGTCATGACAAAACTGCAAGAAATAAAATTGGTTTGTGTAAGTTGCCCTATCTATGGTATTTTGTTATAACACCTCAAATAGACTAACACACATATGATCTGGAAATCTCACTTTTGCTTTACAAAAAGAAGTTAAAAATAATTTACACTGACCTGTATATTCATGTTTATACCAGCTTTATTTATTATTGCACAAATCTTAGGAGCAATCACAATGTGTAACCTTATGTAAATGGATAAATTAACTGTGATACATCCAACAATGAAACACTATTCAGCACCAAAAATGAATGAATTATCAAATCACAAAATGATGGCAGACACTTAAATTCATATCACTAATGAGGGAGTTCTGTCTGGAAAATCTACTGTACTATTCCAACTATATGACATTTCTACAAAGAACAAATTATGGAGACAGTAAAAAATTCTGTATTTGCCACAAAATGGAAGAAGATATGGATGAATATGTGCACCACAAAGAACATTAAGGTCAGTCAAACTACTTAATGTGATCCTACAATAGTGGATATATAACATAGACATTTGTCAAAACCCACTGAATGTGAAGTACAAAACATGAACTCTACTGTAAATTACATACTTTGGGTGACAATGTAGTGTAAATGTAGGCATCACTCTAGTACACTGGTAGTAGATAATGTTGTTAATGAGAAAAGCTCTGCTGTGTTGGGACAAGAGATATCTCAGAAGTCTCTGTACATCATCCTCAAATTTGCTGTCAATCTAAACCTGCTATAAGAAATAAAATCTATTATATTGGTCTATGGGTCTGTTCTTATGCAAGTACCAGACTGTTTTTATTACAGTGGCCTTGTAATATCATTTCATATAATGTATTTGTGATACCCCCTACTTTGCTCTTCTTTCTCAACATTGCTGAAGCTATTTGGTTGTTTATGGTTTCATACAACTTTCTGAAATATTTGTTCAATATCTATGAAATATATCATTGGTATTTTGATAGGGATTGCATTGAATCTATATATTGTTTTGGGTAGTATGGATATTTTAATGATGTTAATTCTTCCAAATCATAAACATGTTGTGTGCTTCCACTTTTTTGTGTCTTGATTAATTTCTTTCTTCAGTGTTGTGCAGTTTTCTGAGTACAGGTTTCTTACTTCCTTGGTTGCATTTATCCCTAAGTATTTCATTTTTCTTGTCGATGTGGTCAGTGGGATGTCCTCCTAATTTCTGGTTCTGATATTTCATTGTTAGTGTACAAAAATACCTTCAATTTCTGAATTTTAACTTGTATCCTAGCATTTTGTGAAATGCATTTGTTAGTTTGAGTATAGAGTCAGGTCAGAATAGAGATCTGAGAAATAAACCCATGATACCATGTTCAATTAACATTTATAAAGGGGCCAGGAACAAAAAATGGAGTAAAAATAGCCTTTTCAATAAATGGTGTTGGGGCATCTGGAAAAGTACATGCAAAAAGCTGAAAATTGCCTGGTCAAATGGAAGTGTAGGTAGATATGCTCCACTTCATTGTACAACAAAAAGAACAATAGCAACCAAATTTAAAACAACAACAACAACAACAATCAGAACACCTTGAAAATAAAACTGTATGGAAGTCTGACAGCCAAGGAGTTAAAGAAGAAACATTCATCCAGACTGGTAAGAGAGGCAGGGATTGGTAGCTAGAATGGAGAGGACATACTACAAGGCAGTGGCTGGAGGACCAGGTGGGGTAGTTCGTAGGAGGCAAACTGGGCAGTCCCACATTAACATGCAGATAAGCCAGGAGAAACAACTGGGGAGAGAGATAGACCATCCAACTGAGTGTCCTGGGGAGGGGGAACTTTAAGCCTCTAAATCTCTGGCTTTAAAAACTGTGTGGGATGGAGCAGTGGGAGAAACTTCAGTCTCATAGGAGAGTCCACTGGAGGGACATATGGGGTCATAGAACATACATAAGCCCTTCAACTTGGTAATCACCACCAGGGCAATGCCTGAAAGGGCACAATGAGCTTTTGGGAAGTGTCTGAAGCAGGGCAAGAACTGAGCAAGTGGCATTGTTCCCTCTCTGATCCCTCCTCCACATACAGTGCCACAATGCAACAAAGTTGGTTGCCCTGGTCATTCCGACTGCTGTGAAGTGATATCTCATTGTGGTTTTAATTTCCATCTCTCTGATAGCTAGCTATATTGAGCATCTTTTCATGTGTCTCTGGATCCTCTGTATGTCCTCCTTGCAGAAGTGTCTGTTCAAGTCCTTTGCCCATTTTTTACTTGGGTTGCTTGTCTTCTTAGAGTGGTGTCATCCCACACTATTCTTAACCTCTCCCTGTCTATTTTGTGCTTACCATTTATGCTTCTTATTCCCTGTACCTTCCCCTGCTATTCTCCAACCTCACATTCCCCACTGATAACTCTCCATGAGACCTCCATTTCTGTGGTTCTGTTCTTGTTCTAGTTGTTTTCCTAGTTTGCTTTTGCTTTTCTTTTTATTTTAGATTTGGTTGTTGATAGTTGTGAGTTTGTTGTCATTTTATGGTTCATATTTTTTATCTTCTTTTTCTTAGATAAGTCCCTTTAATATTTCATATATTAAGGGCTTGGTGATGACGAGTTCCTTCAATTTGACCTTATCTGGGGAGGACTTCATCTGTCCTTCCATTCTAAATAATGGTGTTTCTAGATAGAATAATTGTGGATGTAGGTCTTTGCCTTTCATGACTTGGAATACTTCTTTCCTGCTCCTGCTTACCTGTAAGGTTTCTTTTGAGAAATCAGCTGACAGTCTTATGGGTACTACTTTGTAGGTAACTGTCTCTTTTTCTCTTGCTGCTTTTAAGATTTTTTCCTTATCTTTAGTTTTGAGTAATATAATTATGATGTTCCTTGGTGTGTGCTTCCTTGGGTCCAACCTCTTTGGGAATCCCTGAGCTTCCTGTGCTTCCTGGAAGTCTATTTCCTTTGCCAGATTGGAGAAGTTTTCCTTCATTATTTTTTAAGTAAGTTCTCAGTTTCTTGCTTTTCCTTGAAGAGAATTCTTATAACTAAGGATTTACAGAAGAAACCACCTAGAGTCTGGTAAGAAGGGCAGAGACACTAAAAGAGCTGATCCCATACCCAAAGGTGGTGGCTGAGATTCTGGAGGGATATCTAAACTGTGGGAGTTCCCCCTGAGTAGCATGAGGTTCTAAATTCCAAGCTGGGCTCCCCAGCCCATATCACCAGATCCAGGAAAAGCAGACCACATAACATCTGGCTGTGAAAATCAGTGAGAATTCCATCCCCTAAAGAAAGATGAGAGTCTGCTAGAGATGCAGATGCCCTATTAAATGGCCAGAACACAAAATCTCATTCATGACAAGCTACCATGGGCTCTGACAGATGGGGTGCAGCTCAGAGACTATAGGTGTGCAAAGAGATACTGGATCATGTGGCTCCAGAGAAAGAACTGAATGGACCACTACAGAGTCACTGTACTGAGTCACTCTCCCTCATCACCCACAAAGAGCATCTTTCTTGGGTGGAGTACTAGCTTCAATACGGCATCAAACTAGGGGAAAGTATTAGGCCCACCTTCCCAACTGTTTATCACCCAGTCCTACAAAGCTGACAGACTGTTGATGAGTCAGCTTCCTGGGACAGTGGTTTAGAGATCTGGGCAGACTCAGATATTGAGTAATGTAGCTCTGGAGCAAGGCAATTTCACCCTCATTCCCCATGAGCATGATGGACATCATCTCCACTAGAGTGATTACACTAGGGTCCTGCTCCTCATTTCCAGTGACCCCATCCTGCCAGAATCTAGGACAGACTGAATTGTGTGGCTCTAAGAGAGGGTCTACTTTATTTCCATGTCTTACTGGTGCAGAGCCCTCTCTTCATATGTCTATATCATAGTTGGTTTGGGCCTGAAAAACTCTGCAGACTTCACTCTGATGACTCTTTGAGACCCTACACCATCACAAAGGTTTGGTGACACCCTGCAAGTGAGAGCTGGCCTTATTGTACTATGGAACTTTTGCCAATTGGCCTCAAACCCAGCACTGATACTGAGTTTGAATTTATATAAACCTGGTAAACACCACTTGCCCCTACCTGGTGGCTCACTAAGAAACTACCTCACATACCACCAGAGGCTATTTGAGTGACTGAGGTTTAGAGTCAGCCAGCAGACAGAGGTGAATTTCTGGGCATCTTGTGTCCTTTGCTGACCTGATCTTGGGCTTGGAACTGGTGGGAGTTGCCCTGGGTGCACACCTTGAGCCCTCTCATGCATACTCAGGCCCAGGAAATTCAGGCACAAAGTGTGGATAGCTTTGTAGCTCACAACAGCTTGCCAAGGGCGAGCCACAGGCAATGTCTGGCATTTACTACACCAATGTCAGTGATCAAAGGTCCCAGAACCAACACAGTGGGCTCCAGACAAAATATCAAAGCAGAATCCAATCAGCTCCACATGGAGCACATTCAAATGGAGACCTCAGCAGGTACAAAAACCTGCTAGGCAAATTCAGCTACATGCAGTCAGCACCTTCACAACATCCTGTACACTGTGCTAGGTGTCTATCCTCTCATTCAGCTAGCTAGCCTGAGGGTCAACTCCATGCACAAACAGGCCAACAGCAATCACAATCAATTGTAAGAGTAGCAGTCACATGACCCACACAAAGGATATTTCCAGAACACCCAGTTCATGTGATCAGAGAGACTGAGCCACTGGGTCCCACTGGGTCCTATTAGACACCTACCTATACTGGGACACATAGCAGATCTACCTAATGTCCAAAAACAAATACAAAAGGCAGCCAAAATGGGGAGATAAAGATAAGTGCCCCAAGTAAAAGAACATGAGAAATCTCCAAGAAAAAGGAACAAAGTAAAACAGAGGCAAGCAATCTACCAGGTATAGGGTTCAAAACAATGGTTTTAATGATGATCAAGGAACTTAGCGAGAGCATCAGGAGCATAAAAATACATAGAAATTTTAAGAAAGGGACATTAAAAATTTAAAAAATATATAATATCTAAAATTAAGACTACACTAGAAGGAATCAACAGTAGGTTAGATGAAGATGAGGACTGAATTAGTGATTTGGAAGACTAGGTAGCAGAAAACACCCAATCAAAGCAGAAAAAAATAAGAATGAGTAGTAAACCACCATCTTTACCAATAGTGTGCTGAACTTAGTGATCCACTTCCAAACAGTAGAATAAAGAAAACGCAAACATAGTAACTACAGTGGAGAATTATGACTTAACCAAGTTCCCTTGGTTAACACCACCAGTGATAAATCATGTGGATGATCCATCAGATGACCACTAAATATGATACAATGAGGACATTTCACTTCTATGATATTGCTCTCAAAATCCATACATCAGCCTAATTATTTTTTAAGTCAGAATACAGATTAAGGGACATTATATGAAATATCAGTTCCTTTCAAAACTGTCAAGGTTATGAAAAACAAGAAAAGACTGAAGAAACGGTCACAGGTCAGAGTAGATTTAGGGGACAAAATGACCAAATGAAATATGGTATCCTGGAAAATATTTTGGAACAGAAAAAGATATTAGGTATGAACAAGGTAAACTGAATAAACTATTAATTTCAATAATAGTAATATAACAGTGTTACTTTCTTAGTTTTGACACATTATGTATATACGATGCTTTTAAAAGGGGGAATTCTATGAGGACTCAGTGTCTGTACTATTTTTGCATTTTTTCTGTAAATCAATTTTTTAAATTTATTGTTGTTCTGGTAGAGCTGTCCAGCCTTTTTCCCCATTGCTCACCCCTACTACCTACCCCTTACTCCAAACTAAAACACTAGTTTTAGTGTTTTAGTTTAAAACACTAAATTAATTTAAAAAATATTAATTTGCTCAACTACCTCTACACCCCTTCTCTCTCTCTCTCTCACACTCACACACACAAACACACACACACACAAACACCCCTTCTCAAGCATACATGTGAAACACATAACTTCTGCTAATTAATTTTCAGTTTAAAATTCTTGACACAATACAAAAATGTACAAAAGTTATAAAAATGTCAAATTAGCTGTTTGTATTAACTAAAATACAATTGACTGCCTGAATCAATTTTTAAACATTTTAACTGACTTTTTGGTGTAATATAGCACCTTAAGATATCATTTGTATATAGAAGTAGTGTGCCAAATACTGGGTATATGAACTTCTTATTACCTAAGGCCCACATTTCCATTCCATTTTCCTGTAATGTGTATCCTCACAGAGGGAAGGGGCAGGGTCACAATTATTTGTGCTTCAGTTTTTTTTTTTTTTAATTTATTTTAATTGCTGTTCTTGTACAGTTTTCTGTCTTTTACTCCCATCCCAACCCACTACCCCCGCCTTCCCCACCTCCCTCCCATTTTCACCCCCCTAGTTTTTATCCATGTGTCCTTTTTTGTTCCTGTAAACCCTGTGCTTCAGTTTTTTTAAGTGACATTATTGCTCAGTCTCTAGTTTTACAAAGACATTTGCTTTACCAAATAAACCCAATAGTAGTGGTTTTAAGTACTCATAACTTTAACTTCAGATAATGTGATCCTTGTTCTGAATCTCATTGACAATTTTCATGCTCAGGAATGCAAGCCTTTATTACTGACAGTAATGAAATATTTTCTGAAAAAGAAATGTTTTGATATCTATCAATTCTGACAACTACCTTAAAATAACTGACATTTAGAAAATACAAAATAGTGATGGAAACCTTGAAATATATTCAGCATTTTATTGGAATGTTTCCTCAGATAGAAGAGCTCAAACAATCTCTTCATTAAGTTGCATAGTTTCATCTACTTCACCAGCTTTATAGTATTTGAATGTCACTCATTTTTAATAACCATCTCCATCTGCTGTTGCAGATGAGAAAAGTTGATTTTTTAAATCTCCAGTTGCCATCATTTTTACTGATGTTCATCCCTGAGTCCTGATACACAGATTTCTGCATAGAGGATAGGATTTGGGGGTTAGGGAAAGATGTGGCAAGATTGGGACTAAATTTTTATTAACCCTCCACCGCAGAAGATATTTTATACCAGTCTCATCACTAAGCCTGTTTTTTTTTTTTTTTTAAAGCATGGCAAAGCTAATTGAATATGGAGTCATCAAAAGACCTATGTCTTCATTTAACAATGCTTCAATCTGTCAAATGCATAAAGCAATCAGGAATTGTAGGGTGAGGACATTCCTAATCTGTGCATGGGGCTTGAATCAACAACAGTTACATGAAATGACTCATATAATAAAAAAACAGTGTCATATTCCAAAATACTTTGGACTTAAAATCTCAATAATGCTGTCCTATAATTCATTTCTTGTAGGTTCTATCACTTGTGTCTCCATTCTATTCAATGTTCCTCAAAATTGAGAAAGATTTAAATTCTGATGGAAAGAAAAAATATTTATCTTCCCCTAATTGCCACTGTATGTGCTCAAATTTGTTTACATACACACACACACACACACACACACACACATGCTTATTTATGACCTAGATATTAACTCCTTGGTGAATATTCAAGATTGCTAATAGTACCTACTATTTTTAACTCAAAATACTTTTTAGTATTCAAAGATTGAGCTCAATTTAATGAAAGTCTGTATGATTTACATACTAAATATCTTTTCTATGCACATCTACCCTGCTTTTCCTATTCTTGATGTCACCACTAATTTTTAAAATAATTTTCATGATAGCTAATACCTCCAATTAAATATACATAGGTAGAGTTAACTAATCTAAATCTGATCATAATTTGTAGTTCATCCTTGCTAAAATGAAAGACATGATTAAGAACTGAACAGCACCAGTCAAGATTTTGAATGAATGGTAAGTTTTGTTAGGGATGGAAAAGCAGAAAACATTTTGGACATGAGGATCTATGAGGATCATATAGATGGAGTATGATTATTAGGACCATGCATAGAAAGTTGTGGTAATGAAAGCTCTAAGCATTCCAAAGGCACATCACAATTTCACCATAAAAGAGATCCTTTAAATATATATTTTATTGATTATACTATTATAGCTTTCCCATTTTTTTCCCCTTAATTCCCCTACACCCTGCACCACCTGCCTCCAGCATTCCTCTCCCTTAGTTCATGTCTAAGAGTGGTACACGTAAGTTCTTTGGTTTCTCCATTTCCTATACTATTCTTAACCTCCCCATGTCTATTTTGTGCCTACCAATTATGCATCTTATTCCCTATACATTTCCCCCATTCCATCACATCCCCATCCAAGCTGATAACCCTCCATGTAATCTTCATTTCTGATTATGTTCCTGTTCTAGCTTTTGCTTGTTCCCCCCACCTTAGGTTCGGTTGTTCATAGTTGAGAGTTTGTTGTCATTTTACTGTTCATAATTTTGATTTTCTTCTTTTTCTTAAATAAATCCCTTTAACATTTCATATGAGGGTTTGGTGAGGATGAACTCCTTCAACTTGGCTTTATGTAGGAAGTGTTTTATCTGCCCTTCCATTCTAAATGATAGTTTTGCTGGATAAACTGATCCAGGCTGTAGGTCCTTGATTTTCATGACTTTGAATACTGCTTTCCAGCCCATTCTTGCCTGTAAGGTTTCCTTTAAGAAACCAGCTGATAGTGTTAAGGAAACTGCTTTGTAGTAACTGTCTCCTTTTCTCTTGCTGCTTCTATGATTCTTTCCTTATTTTAATCTTTTAAATAATTAATTTAATTTAATTATGATGTGTCTTGGTCTGTTTCTCTTTGGATCCAACATCTTTGGGACTCTCTGAGCTTCCTGGACTTGCATGTCTTGTTCCTTTGCCAGATGGGGGACATTTTCCTTCATTATTTTTTCAAATAAGATTTCAATTTCTTTTTCTTCCTCTTCTTCTGGTACCCCTATGATTTGGACGTTGAAACTTTTAAAGTCATCCCAGAATTTTCTAAGCCTCTCCTCATATTTTTTGAATTATTATTTTTTTAATTTTGTTCTTCTTGAATGTTTATTTCTTCCTTCTGTTCCAAAACTTTGATTTGAGTCCTGATTTTTTCTCTTCACTGTTGGTTCCCTGCATATTTTTCTTGATTTCACTTTGTGTAGCCTTCACTTCTTCCTCTATTTTGCATCTGTACTCAATCATTTCTGTGAGCATCCTGATTACCAGTGCTCTGAACTCTGCATCTGATAGGTTGACTATATCCTCATCATTTTATTCTTTTTCTGGAGTATTTATCTGTTCTATCATTTGGACCATAATTTTTTGTCTCAGCACACATGTTACATTGTAAGGAGTGGAGCCTTGGGTATTCCTCAGGGCAGGACCACCCACTTTGCTGCATTGGGTCTCTGTATGTTGGGGAGGAATCAGAGAGAGAACAATGTTGCTTGCTTAATTCTCAGCTTGCTTTCAGTCACTTCCTTCTTTTCCTGCAAGTGGATTGTGCTGTTTCTGTTGGGTGTGCTTGTGTGTGTTCTAGGATCCCATGGGCCCCTCCAACAGACTTTCCTGTGATACTGGGAGTTTCTCCAGCCACAGCAAAACCCACAGATTTTTACAGCCAGAATTTTTTTGAGGCTTTAGTTTCCCACACTGGGACCTTGACTTGTGTAGTCTCTCTCCCCAGTTGTTCTTCCAGGCTTATCTACACAGAAATGTGGGATATCCCAATCTACCAGCTGCCAACTTGTTGCATATACTTGTTGCCCCAGCTTTCCATCTCTGACCCTCCTACTATTCTAGATAAATGTTTATTTAACTCCTTGGTTGTTGGAGTTCCATACAGTTCAATTTTCTGGCAGTTCTTGTTTTTTGTTTTTAAATTTGTTGTTATTCTTCTTTTGGTTGTGTGAGGAAGCAAAGTATATCTACCTATGTCTCCATCTTGTCTAGAAGCCCCATAAATCAGCTGTTTTTAAAGAAAGTATTTGTTGGCAAAGTTCACATATCTTAAAAGTCCCAGGCAGAGTGAAAAAAAGAAGGAAATAAGTGTATTCTCTCTCTCAATCTCTTATATATATAAAGTATATGCATATATTAGTATGTGTACACATATATTTATTTTTCTTAACTATAGTTTTTGAGTATTTTAGGTCTGTCTGGAAAAAGTTCAACCATTTTTAATATAATAAGAATGTTTTGCACAACATCAATGTAACCTGGCAGCCAAGGATAGTAGACTGAAATGCACATGTGTGAACAATGATGACTTCACTGTTCTTGACAGTGGGGGTGTTAGATGCCATTGAGTAAACATTAATACTGTATGGCTGTCACATTCAAAATGACTAAGTAAAGAACTGGATCTGCATTAGATTTTCCACTAAGCCCAAACATTCCTCCACAGAAGTTATACAGATGATTCAGAAGGCTGCAGCTATAGACAACTGGTAATTTGGCAGGTTTATCACAACAATGTACCTGGTCATGCATCATATTTTTTGGTAAAACAAAAATCACCCAGGTGATGCAGTCCCCTCCGCCGCCCTCCCACTCCACCACCTCGCAGACAAGATTTCGCACCCTGTGACTTCTGGCTTTTCCCAAAACCAAAATCACCTTTAAAAGGGAAGAGATTTCAGACTGTCAACGAGTTTCAGGAAAATACTATAGTGCAGCTGATAGTGATTGGGAGAATTGTATGAGGTCCCATGGTGCCTACTTTGAAGGGTCCTGAGGTGTCTTTGTCCTATGTATAATGTTTCTTGTATCTTGTATCTTCTTCAATGAATTTATATTTTTCATATTACATGGCTGGATACATTCTTGACAAACCTATTTAGATCCATTATTTTTGTTTCACTAATCTGTAAGTTAGGCATAGAGCTCTAGTTACACCTTTTTTGTTTTGTTTTCTTGTTGTTTTAAAAACATTATAAGCAAAACACAGGAGAGATTAAGTGGATCTTCGGTTAACTTGTTGATGGTAGATTCAGTACTAAATCCAAATTTTTAGTACACTTCAGTATTTTCAAATTGTTCCCAAGGATTCCTAGGCTTTCTGGGAAATTCTAGTAGTTGTAAGGATAAGGAAGCATGAGATCATGAGTGGGTCTCTCAATAGCTCTTATTTTATAAAATTACTATATAAATTATTAGCATCTGTGGTTCTTTTTTCACTCTTGCTAATTGCTTATTTGTTTAACATAGGACCTTTCCCATGTCTCTTTGATGCCATCTGCCTCACCTTCATCTTCATTTACGGCCAACTTAGCCTTCATTGTTCAGGTAAGTTAGATCACATCTGAAATATAAAGGAAAACAATAAAAAGTTACTACATTGAACTTTCAGTGTCTCAGGTTTTAGCATATAACATATTTTGAAGAATGCACAGGTAGACATTTAACCTGTCATGGGGGGGAGAAAAGAGCTTTCTGGGCTAGAGAAGAGAACAACATGGAGAGAATGTAAAGTTTTAAACAATGTGGGAACACAGTCTGTGGTCTGGGGAAGTGGGGAACATAACCTCCATTAAATTTGGATTTACTCAGTAGAACATACTTGAATCATTTTCTCTGGTGAAAGACAGGTACCCATAAACCTCATGGTAATGTCTTCATTTGAATTAATGTTACAGTAGTTGATAGTATGACCTGTCTAAAAATTAAAAAGCCAAAGAGAATTTCTTGGATTTTCTGAAGTTCTGGAGTGGCTAGGACAAATACACAAATTCCCCCATAATGCTCAATAAGGTGCACAAGTTAGCTGAGGAATACAGATATCCAGATGACTTACAGGAGCATTTTGGATGGTATAAGAGAAGGCTACAGCAAAAGTCAAGAGTAGATAACCAAGCAGGGAGTCAGGTAAGGACACCATTGCATCAAAAGGATGCTAACAAACAAGGGAATGTAGTCCTGTACTAGAGTTAGCTGCATCTTAGAAAACCAACACAGAAAGACCCACAGTTATGTCAGTGTGGTATTTGTATATGCTCCCTCATAACCTTAAAATATATCAAAAGGAGAAGGAAGTTATGATAGAATTATCATGAATTTGATAACATTAAAGTTGAAATGGCTGAGAAAAATTTAAAAAAGACTGAGTTTGTTTGTAAGTAGCTTGATTACTGTTTCTGCTTCATACAAAATGGGGATGCCTATACAAATTAATTTTAATTTTTGAAAAATATAATACACACTTAAGTATTGTGAAATTTGAATATAAAGTTATTTCAGTTTTCCCTACACAATTGTATTTTAACAGAGGATAGCATCAAGTAAAAGTAAATGAAAGCAGATCTGAGTCTGTGAGAAAATGACAGTATGCCTCTTAGGGGTAAAACACATTAGTGAGAAAGTAGGCATATTCAGGTCCTAACAGTTTGTGTACATTTTTCTAGTGTTACAAAGGTAGGAGCAGGTTAGTAAACTTTCAGTCTGGAGGATTTAATGGTAAAATGAGGTTACCCTTTACTGTAATGTGGATGCATAGCTTTCTGTAATATTACACTTGGAGTACTTTAAGTATCTTGTCCATTTTACTTGTGAAAAAACTGAGCTTGAGATCAAGGAAATTACTTGGCTTCCTTAAAACTATGCTCTGATTTTACTGCCATTGATAGTGAAAAAACTTTATTTCCATTCCAGGAAATTTTTGGCCTGCATTGCACTCATGCTTGAAAACAAACAAAAAAGTAAGAATAATATTCCATGGGATTGTTATTACTCTAGAGGACTATGAAAAGTAAGTACATAATTGGTCATAAAGTCTTTAGGAAAATGCTAATTACTATAAAATATTAAGGATCTCTATTAATGACATTAATAAAGTCATATATGACTCTATGCACCAGTGTCTAGATTAAAATTTTCCAAATGGAGAAACAATCTTTTTGTTTGAGTTAATGGTGCAAGGTGAAAATGAAATTATTTTTTAACATATGGGGGCAGCTATTGCAACACTGTAGTATGGCATCGGCTATCCTCTTTATTAGCTGAGCTTGCATGAAATCCACAAACATTATTAGTGGTCATAAAATTACCATGCCCATCTCAAAACTGAATACAGAATTGTCCTCTGTGACCTTCATAAATCCTGCAGCCTGATGCACATGGACTACACCAATATTTGTTTAATTATATACAAATTTGTCAACCATTAATTTAAAATGACACTTCAATTTTCATGTTACTGCACTGAAATATAAGAAGAACCAGACAAGATTGTATAACTCTCCTGTGTAACTTTGAAGATGTCAATAAAATATTTTAAAACTCTTCTTTGCCAGAAACATTCTTATGATTTGTAATAAAATAAATTTCACACAGTTAGCACACTTATTAAAGGCTACCTTTTTCTTTTAATTTAGTTGTCACATGTGCAATTGATCTGGATATTCACTTATTATCTATTTGAGTTTTTTTTCTTTTGCTTTTCAAATAAAATAATCACTTTTGGAATAATGTATCTTAGTATATCTGAGAGGACACACAAGCAAACCAAACAACACACCTATAAATAACCTATTGCTTCTAACAAATAGATTTTCTCCATACTGTGTTAAAGTTACCACCACCCTTTTATGTCACAATAGCAGTTTGCTGAGAGTCTTCCTGATTGGCTCTGGTCCTGTTCTCACCAAATGTGATTATAATCCAAAGTTGGAGGTTTTTGCAGAGGTCTTCAGGACTTCATTGCCACCTCTTGATTTTTATTATACTGCAATTCTATGGTTGTGTAAAGTGTGCAACTTTGGGACTTTCTTGACCTACACCTTTTCCCTTTTTAGGGCCCTTGTCTATTATATTGTAAAATATCTTTAGATTGTGCACCTTATGTTACCCGACTTCAGACCTATCTTGAGACCTGCTTACAGCCTGACTACTTTTGAGACACTGATTTATCCTGTAGTGTATCCTAGTCCAAATTTAGAGTATGTTTTATATGGCAGCTTTCCTCAGTTTTAAAGGGGGGAAAGTACAGCTTATTCAGGAATCTGTGACATCACTATTTTTGAATTCAGAAAAAAATATTTATTTTCATTGTACTTCATTGATTTCATCAACAATTAATGTCCATCTTATATGCCTAGCACTGACATTTAAACAATTTTATAAGATATTTTATTGCAAAAACAAAGCAAGACATTAAAAAGTACCATTCTCTTCTCTCAAGTGATATTCAAGTACCATTTCTCAAGTGATATTCATCACTTGACAAATATTCACATATCTTCGAGAATAATATTCACTAGGTTAGTGGTGAGGTAGGCGTGCATGCTAATTCTCCCCTTAACAGTACAACTGGTAAATATTGCACATGTTAAATATAATAAGTACATGTGAGAAAATGTATATATTTCCTTTTTTTATTAAATTTATTAGGGTGACATTGCTTCATAAGATTATGTATGTTTCAAGTATATATTTCCATGATACATGATCTGTATATTTCATCATGTACCAACTACCCAAAGTCAAATAATAATCCCTCACCATATATTTGTCCCCATTTACCCTTAATTACCTCCACCCCCTTACCTCTGGTAACCACCATACTGTTGTCTGAGCCTGAATTTTTGTTTGCTTTTATTGTTTGTTCATTTGTTGATATCTGTTTTATATTTCATATATGAGGGGAGTCATATGGTTCTCTCAAGGTCCATCAATGTTGTCATAAATGGCTGTATTTCATCTTTCCCTATGGCTGAGTAATATTCCATTGTATATATGTACCACATCTTATTTATCTAATCATCTATTGAAGAACAATTCAGTTGTTTCCATGTCTTGCATGCCGTGAATAATGTTGAAATGAACCTAAGGGTGAATATATATTTGACAACAAGTGTTTTTAAAATTTTCTAATAGCTTTCCAAAATAGAAGTTGCTGGATCATACGGTAATTATATTCTTAATTTTAAGGACTCTTTATACTATTAGCCACAATGGCTGAACTACTTTACATTACCACCAGCTGTTAATGAGGGTTCCTTTATCTCCACAAGCACTCCATCACCTGTTATTACTTGTCTTGTTGATAATAGATATTTTAACAAGTGTGAAGTGATATCTCACTGCAGTTTTGATTTGCATTTCCTTAATAGCTAGTGAAGTTTAGCATATATTCATATATCTGTTGTCCATATAGAACTCTTCTTGGGAGAAATACCTGCTCAGGTTCTGTGTTCATTTTTAATTGGATTATTTCTTTGTTTGGTATTGAGTTCTATGACTAGAATTCTTTACATATTTTGGATATTAAGCCCTTGTCAGAGCTATTGCTTGCGAATATCTTCTCGCATTCTATTGCTTGCTTTTTGTTTGTTGGCAGTTTTCTTTGATGTACAGAAGCTTATGGGTTTGATACAGTCCTAGTCACTTATTATTGCCTTCACTTCCCTTACCTTTGGGGTAAAATCATAAAATCTTATTTAAGATTAAGTCCACAAGTACCTATACTTTTTTTTCTATGTAGTTTATTGCCTCAGGTCTTATATTTAGGTCTTTGATCCATTTTGAGTTAATTTTTGTATATGGGAACAAACATTAATTTTGCATGTGGCTTCCCAAGATTTCCAGCACCATTTATTGAAGATGCTTTATTTTCCCCATTGTATGTTTTAGTAAGTTATTAGCCCATATACATGTGGGTTTATTTCTGGGTTCTCAATTATTTTCCATTGGTCTGTTCATCTGTTTTCTGCCAATACCTTGCTGTTTTTAATTATTGTCACTTGTAGTATAATTTGACATTGGGGAGTGTGAAAGTTCTTACTTCATTCTCTTTCCTCAGATTTGTTTTGTTTATTTGGAGCCTTATGCAGTTCTATAAAAATCTGATACTTATTTTGTTCTGTTTCTCTAAAAAATGTCATTGGGATTCTTTTTCATTGTTTTATTTTTGTTTTAAATCACTTTTACTATTTATTGTTGTTTTAAATCCCTTTTACTATTATTCTATTACAGTTGTCCCAGTTTTTCCCCCTTTGCCTTCCTCCACCCATCCTACCCCCCATTCCTGTAGTCAATTCCCATATTGTTGTCCATGTCCATGTATCATACATACATCTTCCCCTTCTTTCAACCATTATCCCCCTGCCCCCTCCCATCTGTTCACTTTCAGTGTATTCCATGTTTCCATGTCTGGGATTTTGATGGGATTTTATTATATCTCTATAATGTTTTGGGCAATATGACCTCTTTAACTATGTTAATTCATCCAATCCATGAACACAGTATATTTCCATTTCATTGTGTCTTTTTAAACACTTTGATAATGTTTTAAGTTTACAGTATGGAGGTCCAGCACATCCTTTGTTAAGTTTATCTCCAGGTATTTTATTATTTTCTTCTTTTTTACCTTGCAAATAAAATTATTTTCATTCTTGTTTTAAAAAATGTTATTACTAATATATGTAATGCAGTGCATTTTTGTATATTGATTTTGTGTCCTGGAACTTTATTTGTTTATTATTTATAAATGTTTTTCCATGGTGACTTAAGATTTTATATATAAAGAATAATACCATCTGCAAAATTTAACACTTTCACTTTTTCAATCCCAATTTGATGCTTTTTATTTTTTCTCTTGCCTTATTGCTTTGGCTAGGACTTCCAGTACTAAGTTGAATGAGAGTGGTGAGAATGGACATTCTTGTCTCATTGCTGATCCCAGAGGAAAAGCTTTCAAGTTTTTACTACTTAGTATGTTCCTATCAGAGGCTATGTCATATATGGCCGTTATTATATTGAACTACTTTATTTTCATACCCATTTTATTGAATATAGTAATAATAAATTAATGTATCTTATCAAATGCATTTTCAGCATCTATTGGTAAGGTCATATAAATTTATCCTTTTTTTTGTTAATGCAGTGCCTTACATTGACCAATTTGCATACATTTAATCATACTTGTACCTCTGAAATGAACCCTACTTGATGTTGAGGTATTATTTTTTAATGTATTATTGTATTCAATTTTCTAGTATTTTGTTTAGAATTTTTCCATCTTTGTTCATCAGTGATATTGGTCTCCATGTTATCCTTGCCAGGTTTTGGTATCAGGGTTTTGTTTTCTTCCTAAAATATTTTAGAAAATATTGTACCTTCTTAAGTTTTTTGGAAGAGTTTGAGAAGTATAGGTAGCAAATGAATGGTAGAATTAACTATTGAACCGTTTGGTCCTGCACTTTTACTTTTGGGGAAGTTTTTGACAGTTGTATTAATTTCCTTGCCACTGATTGGTCTGTTTTATTTTTTTCACTTTATTTTTATTGTTGACAATATTACAAATAACCACATCCCCTCCTTCCTTCTGGTCATCAATACACTGTCATCTATGTCTATGTGTCATTCATGTATGTTTTTAGCTAATTGCTTCACTTTCTTCCATCAGTCCCCCCTGCCCTGTTCCTCTGATAGGTGTCACTCTGTTCCATGTAACCATGCCTATGGTTTGTTAAGATGTAATATTAGGTTGTTTACTTGAGATTTTTCTTTTTTCTTGAAAAAGACGTCTAGTGATATAAATTTCCCTTTTATTACTGCTTTTGCTGCATGTCAGAAGTTTTGATATGTTGTGTTGTCATTCTCACTTGTCTCTATATATCTTTTGATCTAAAATTTTATTTCTTCTATGACACATTCATTTTTGGTAGTGCAATTTATTTGCATGTGAAATCAATGTTCTAATGTATTCTTTAATGTTTTCTATAGATGTGGAAAACATGGATTCTTATCCTCATAGAAGAAATAAGAACATGGAGGCTAAAGGTAATCAAATGCCTTAGCCAAGTATAAATGGTGGAGACAGGTTTCAAAGCCATTTTTATTTCTCCACCTTTCTCATTATCATTTTCTAATCATCAATTTACAAAATAACTCATGCTAAGATCATCAATAATACTAAAATTTTCTAAACAAAGAAGTAATTATCAACCTTCAATTAAGTTTACCTTCTTGAAACATTCTCTTCTTTTTGCTCCCCAAATTCCTCATTTGCCTAGATACAGCCTACTTCTGTGTCTATTCTTTCTTTAAATCTGTTTTCTTTCTTTTTCTTTTTTTTTAAATTGCTGTTCAAGTACAGTTGTCTCCATTGCCTCCCACCACTACCCCTGCTCCATCCCAGGCATCTCCACTTCCCACCCTTGATCCAGTTTACGTACTATATTATATTAGTTTTGGGTGCACATTCTAGTGATTAGATGTTATATAAATTACTAAGTGATCACCCCAATAAATCCAGAGGTTCCAACACCTCCAGAGATCCTAAAGAATGGTGCACTTTTCCAAGTTGTATTCCAACATTCATCTGATATATCATTATGACATCACTGTTTATAGGTAACCATTTTCTCTTATATGTGGTCACTCAGAGATCTCACTTTTCTTGACTGCTTATCATGGTGGGATTGTTTTGAATAGACCTTAGTTTGCAAATGAATTTAGCTGTACAATTGAAGTCTTGAAGCACATGGGAAATTGGCCATTGTCTAGTAATCAGTAGATGTATACTTTCATGTGGAACTTAATACGTTAAACCATATTCTCTCTCTGTATTTTCAAGTACATATAGCGCAGTCTAATGGGGTTTACACCCTTTCAAACAAACTCAGGCTAGTTCACCAAATTCTGTAAAAATGCTCAAATATGAATTACTATTGGTATATTTTATATAAGGTATTCAGATAAAGGTTGACATATGATCTCTATTTTTCAGCTTTATCTCTAATTAAATTTTTAATCTAGAACATTTCTTTATTTTTTACATTATTGAATTTGTTGGGGTGACCATGATTAACAGAATTATACAGGTTTCAGGTGCACAATTCTACAATATACATGTATGTGGTATTGTGTATTAACCACACCAAGTCATGTCTCCTTCCATTACTATTTAAACCTCCTATACACTAGTCCATTTTCAAACACACCATCCCTCAGTATTCATCAGACTTTTGTTCATGTCCATGAGGTCTTTTTTTTTTTTTTTCATTTTCACTCTGGTTAAAGGTATGTCAATATTGTTTATCTTTCCGAAGAACTAGCTCTTGGAATAATCACTATTTTGTATTCCTTTTTACACTCTATTTAATTTATTTCTCTTCTCATATTTATTGTTTTATTCCTTCTGTTCTCTCTGGGCTTTGTTGTCCTTTTTCAATTTCCTTTAATTTTAAATTTAGACAGTTTATTTGACACTTTTCTTGTTTCTTGAGATAGGACTGTAATGCCACAAATCTTCTTAGTACTGCTTTCATTCTTGCCCATAGATTTTATGTTGCTGGGTTCTCATTTTCACTTGTTTCAAGGTATTATTTGCTTTTTCTTGATCTCATCATTAACTCATTCAAGGTTTAGTAATATGTTATTTTTCTTCATTGTCTTAATATGTTTTTCAGGTTTTTTTTCCTGTGATTGATTGCTAAATTCATACCATTATGGTCACAGCATATGCTTGATATGATTTCAATATTTTTAAATTTATTGAGACTTGTTTTGTGTCCTAACATGTGGTCTATCCTAGAAAATATTCCATGTGCACTTGAAAATAATTTATACTCTGCTCTATATAGGGTAAGATGCTCTGAAGATATCAATTAAATACTGATTTAGTGTGCCATTTAAGGCCAACATTTCTTTCTTGAATATTTTTTTTCTGGAAGATCTAACCATTGAAGACAATAGGGTGTTAAAACCCTACTGTAACTGTATTTCTGTTGATCTCTCTCATTATTTTTTATCAAGATTTGTTCACATATTTAAGTGCTCCTATGTTTGGCGCAAAAATGTTTACACTAGTTATATGACCTTGTTTGTTTATGCTAATCCAGATGTAACATTGTAGTTTTTGAGTGGCCTCAATCCTACATAGACCATAAGGAAGAAGAGGATATTTCACAAAGGAAATACTGGGTACTATTAGTACAGAAAGGTGTTAGACCAAAAAAATAATAGATGTATATTTCATAGTAAGATTTTTTCAATTTTAAAATTTGATGATTATAACACAATGGAGTTGTATATATACTGGGTGTTTGATCTCTAGAATTTATTTTACTTACTGTAAGTTTGTGCACTTAAACAATATCTCACCAATTTCCCCACTCTCAGCCCCTGGTAACCACTACCATTTTACTCTTCTTTTTATGAATTTGGATTTTTACATTAAATATATGTGATATCATACAGTATTTGTCTTTCTCTGTCCTATCTCATTTAGCACACTGTCATGAAGATTCATCCATGATGTTGCAAATGGTAGTTTTCTTTTTTGAATGGCTGAATAATGTTCTATTTCATATACATGCCACATATTTATTTACACACTGGCAGGCACTTAGGTTGTTTCCATATCTTGGATGTAATGAATAATGCTGCAATAAATATAGGAGAGCAGAAATGTCTTTGATATCCTGTTTTAATATCCTTTGGTTATATACCTAGAAGTGGAATTGCTGGATCATTTGATAGATGTACTTTTAATTTTTGAGGAACATACATGATGCTTTTTTTAGTTATTTTATTTATTTATTTTAAGAGAGGGTGGAAGGGAGAGATAAAGAGAGGGACAGAAACATCAATGCATGGTTGCCTCTTATGTGACCCCCACTGGGGACCTGGCCTGTAACCGAGGCATGTGCCCTGACTGGGAATGGAACCAGCAGCACTTTGATTTGCA
The DNA here is from genome assembly GCA_004027475.1 of Anoura caudifer. Taxonomy (NCBI): domain Eukaryota; kingdom Metazoa; phylum Chordata; class Mammalia; order Chiroptera; family Phyllostomidae; genus Anoura; species Anoura caudifer. The sequence continues at coordinate 134,329 of PVKU01001719.1, forward strand.
GCCCATATTCAATCCACTGAGCTACACCAGCCAGGGCTATGTATTCTTTTTCATAGTGGCTGAATAAATTTATATTCTGACTGAAAAGCCTTCTCTGTTCTTCACATTCCTGAAAACACTTGTTATTTTTTTTCTTGTTCAACATAGTCATCTTCATAGGGGTGAGGTGATACCTTATTGTGATTTTGATTTTTATTTACCTGATGATTAATGATGTTGAGTGTTTTTTACATATCTGTTGGGCCTTTGGATAGCATCTTAGGGAAAATAGTCTATTTAGTTTCTGCCCATTTCCAATGTATCAATTGTTTTTATGTTATCAAAAGTATCTTGTTCTTTACCACTTTCCCTTGGTATTCTGATATACAATTATTATACAATTTCTCTCTTCTTTTTGGATTTATAGTGTTTTACTTGCTTGTTTTGTTTTGTCCATTTGTTTAAAGACAGTTTTGAGCAGTGCTTAAGAGTATAGATTTTGCCTGTCACTTCTCTGCTCACTTGGGCCACATCATCAACACTCTGGGATTCATCATCATGGATATTATATTGGAAGCAAATTTAATTTTTGCCTTTAAACTTTAAAAAAAAAACTGGGAGAATGCAATTCAAAAATGTGTTTTTCTCACCCACGGTAGCAGAGCTGAAGATGTCCATAAGGTTCTCAAATAGACTCTCTAGTTAACAGAATTGGCATGCAGTTATTGCTTAGAACTGCCAGCATGCTCCTTGGAGAAAAGCCTTATGATTTCAACTCATCTTTCAAATATTCCAGCTTCAAAATTCTACCAAGAAGAGATGGAAGAGCTTCACTTCTTCAAAAACTACAAAAGAGGCTAGAAAACACCCAGAATCCTAGGTAGCTAACAATAAAGTTACCCCAAGTAGCCAAAAAATACCCTGCAAAACTAATACAAAGTTAGAAGACTCATATTCCTGATTTCAAAACTTAATACAAAGCTACACAGTAATCCAATCAGTTTGGCACTGCAATATAGACAGCCATAAAACCCCAATGTAACAGAATAAAAAGTCCAGATATAAGACTTAAAGTATATTAAGAAATTTTATTCAACAAAGTCTTCTAAGACATTAAATGGAAAAATAACAGATATCCACATTCAAAAATATGTTTGAATTTTTACCTTGCACATATAAATATTCAAAACAGATAAAAGACCTAAAATCATGTGCTAAAAGTAAAAATATTAAAGAAAATATTGGGGAGAGCTTTAGAACATTGGATTTGACAATTACAACAAAAATAAAGTGAACAAGAAACAAACAGATAAAATACACTTCATTAAAATAAAAGAAAAAAAGTTCTGGTAAAAGGATACAGCCAAAAGAGTGAACAAGCAGTCCACAGTAAGGAAGAAAATATTTGCTAAACATATGTATTTTAAGGGATTTGTAGTCAGAATATATAACAAATTCATACAAAACAACAACAACACCAAAACCAACAAATTTAAAAAGTGGGTATAAATTTATCCAAGGAAGAAAGTATATGAAATGGTGTTCAACATCACTAGTCATTAGGGAAATACAAATCAAACTCAATAAGGTATCATTGCACACCCATAAAAATGGCTATTATAAAACAAGCAATCAAAAGCTACAAAACAGAAAAAAAGTATTAAAGAGCATGTGCAACACTGGAAAACTTGTGTATTACTTCTGGGAATGTAAAATGGTAAAACCTCTGTGAATGACAGAAGAGCATTTCCTCAAAAAAATTAAATATGTAGTTACTATATGATCAACAATTTCCCTTCTAGGTTTATACACAAATATAATATAAGCAAGGACTCAAACAATTGCTTATCAATGTCCATAGAACCATTATCACAATAAGCCAAAGGTGGGACAACCCAAATAACCACTAATAGATGAATAGAAAATGCAATGTCACATGCATGTGTGTTCAGAAACAGTCCAGCATTGTTAATATAATGAGAACAGCTTGTGCAACATTGATGTAACCTGGCAGTTAAGGAGAGTAGACTAGAATGGAAATGTGTAAATGATATCATTATGCTCATATGGCATGGTACTGTATATAGAAAACTATAAAGACTCCACCAAAAATGAATAGATCTAATAAATGATTTCAGCAAATTAGGAAGATACTAAAATAATATTCAGAATATGGTGATGATTTTCTTTTTTAAAAAATAATGTATTTCATTGATTATGCTATTACAGCTATCCTATTTCCTCCCCTTTATTCCCCTCTACCGTGTACAAACCCTCCCAACCACATTCCCTTCCCCTTTAGTTCATGTCCATGGGTCATACATATAAGTTCTTTGGCTTCTACATTTCCTATACTATTCTTAACCCCCCCCATTTTCTACCTACAATTTATGCTACTTATTCTCTATACCTTCCCCCCCACTCCCCTGCTGATAACCCTTCATGTGATCTCCATTTCTGTGATTCTGTTCCTGTTCTATTGTTTGCTTATGTTGCTTTTGTTTTTGTTTTAAGTGTGGTTGTTTGATAGCTGTGAGCTTGTCACTTTACTGTTCATATTTTTTAAATTTTATTTTAATTGTTGTTCTTGTACAGTTTTCTGTCTTTTACTCCCATCCCAGCCTACCACCCCAGCCTTCCCTCCCCACCTCCCTCTCATTTCCATCACCCCCCCCCCTAGTTTTTCTCCATGTGTCCTTTTTTATCTTCTTTTTCTTAGATAAATCCCTTTAACATTTCATATAATAAGGGCTGGTTGATGATGGACTCTTTTAACTTAACATTATCTGGGAAGCACTTTCTCTGCCCTTCCATTCTAAATGAAAGCTTTGTTGGGTAGATTAATCTTGGATGTAGGTCCTTGCCTTTCATGACGTGAAATACTTCTTTCCAGCCCTTTCTTGTCTACAAGGTTTCTTTTGAGAAATCAGCTGATGGTCTTACAGGCACTCCTTTGTAGGTAACTCTTTCCTTTCCTCCTGCTGCTTTTATAATTCTTTATCTTTAATCTTGGGTGACTTAATGATGGTGTGCCTTGGTGTGTTCCTCTTTGGGTCCAACTTCTTTGGGATTCTCTGGGATTCCTGAAATTCCTGGAAGTCTATTTCCTTCATCAGATTGGGGACGTTTTCCTTCATTATTTTTTCAAATAAGTTTTCAATTTCTTGCTGTTGTTCTTCTCCTTCTGGCACCCCTATAATTTGCATGTTGGAATGTTTCAAGTTGTCCTAGAGGTTCCTAAGCCTCTCCTCATTTTTTTTTTTTTTGAATTCTTGTTTCTTAATTATATTCCAACTAAATGTTTATTTCTTCCTTTTGTTCCAAATTGTTGGTTTGAGTCCTGGTTTCCTTCGTGTCACTGTTGGTTCGGTGAATATTTTGCTTTATTTCATTTTGGGTATCTTTTATTTGTTCTTTAGTTTTTCAACCAAGCTCAATCAGTTCTGTCAGCATTTTGATTACCAGGGCCTTAAATTCTCCATCAGATATGTTGGCTATCTCCTCATCACTTAGCTCTCTTTCTGAAGTTTTGCTTTGTCCTTTCATTTGGGCCCTACTTTGTCTCAAGCACCTGTTAAGTTGTAAAGAGGTGGGGTCTTAGGTATTCACCAGTGTGGGATCAACCTCCTTCCTGTGCTGTGGTGCTGCCTGTGGGGGAGGGGCCAGAGAGGTCACAATGCAGCTTGCCTGCTCCTCTCTATCCCCACTTTCCAATGAACTCTCATGTGAGACGGAGTTTTCTCACTGCCACAAACACCATAGTTCACAGTCAGCTCTGAGTCTCAGTTCCCTGTTCAGTCAGCCCTGCCCTCATGTCCCTCCATCTCGCTGCAGTCAGCCCCACCGGCAAAGTCTTCCACCTTGCCATGGTTTCTCTCAAACAGCCCCACCTGCAGGTTCCAAAGCCTCGCCACGGGTTCTCTCTGTCTGTTGTCTTACCAGTCTGGTTGTTCTGTTTGACTGTTTCTTTAATCCCTTGGTTATCGGAGTTCCATAAAGTTTGATTTTTCTGGCACTTCTGGTTGCTTATTGATTTCAGATGGGTTGTTACCCTCCTATTGGTTATGTGAGGAAGCAAAGGGTTTCTACCTACACCTCCATCTTGGCTGGAACTACTCTCCATTTTTCTTGATGAGTCTGGATAAAGGCTTGTCATTTTGCTTTTCTTTTCAAAGATCCAGATCTAGGATTTATCAATCATTTGAATTATTCCTTTAGCCTCTACATCATTTAATTCTGTTCTGGGTTATTTATTCCTTCTACTCACTCCGGGTTTTGATTATTATTTTTCCTCCAGTTCTTGTGGATGTAGTGTTAGATTATTTCTTTGAAATGTTTCTATCCCTCTTATGTAGGTCTCTATTGCTATAAACTTCCCTCTCAGGACCACCTCCACTGTGTCTCATATGTTTTTGCACTATTGTGTTCATTTTATTTTATTTCCAGGGCCTTTTTGATTTCTTTCTTGATCTCATTATTAACCCATTCATTGTTTAATAGCATGCCATTTTATCTCCATGAATTTTAATATTTTTGAGTTTTTTTCTTGAGGTTGGATCTAGTTTCAGTCCCTTGCAGTCTGAGAAAATTCTTGATATGCTTTCATGTTTTCTTGAATTTGTTGAAGCTTGTTTTGTGTCCTATCGTGTGGTCTATTTTTGAAAATGTTCCATGTGCATTGGAAGCATGTGTGCTTTGTTTCATTGGGATGAATGGTTATATATATATTACATACAGACATACATAGTTAAGTCCATTTGATCTAGAGTGTGGTTCAAAGCTGCAATATCCTTGTTGATATAATTTTTTGGAAGATCTATACATTGTTGACAGGGGGGTTTGAAAATACCCTACTAAGTGTATTGTTGTCTATCTCTTTCTTGAAGCCCTCCAATATTTTCCTTATATATTTGGGTGCTGCTATGGTGGATGCATATACGTTTGCAATGATTGTGTCTTCTTGATGGATTCTTCCCTTGAGTATTATGAAGAGTCTATCTGTGATTCCTTTTATGGTGTTTGTAGTGAAGTCTATTTTGTCTGATATGGATATTGCTACCCAGGTTTTGTTTTTTACTGTCTGGTTGCTTGGAATAATTGTTTCCAACCTTTCCTTTCAGTCTAAGTATTTTGTTCTAAAGTGTGACTCTTGTAGTTACAATAGGTGCAGGTCATGTTTTCTTTTCCATTCAGCTACTCTGTGTCTTTTGATTGGAGCATTCAAACTATTTAAATTTAAGGTTATTATTGATATGTACTTATTCATTTCCCCCCTTTGCACCTATGTTCCACCCTCTATCACTTTTTTTTTCTTCCTCTTCCTGCAGGAGTCTCTTTAGCATATCTTGCACTGCTGGTATGGTGGAGGTGTATTGTTTTAGCCTTCTTTTGTCTGGGAAACTTCTTTCACCTTCCATTCTAATTGGGAGCTTTGCTGAGTAGAGTAGTCCTTCTTGCAGGCTTTTGTTTTTCATTACTTGGTATATTTCTTGCCATTCCCTTCTGTCCTGAAGTGTTTCTGTTGAGAATTCCACTACTAGACATACCAGATACCCCTTGTATGTTACTTCCTGTTTCTCCCTTGCTGGCTTTAAGATTCTCTTTTTGTCTTTAACACTTGGCATTTTAATCATGATGTGTCTTGGAGTGGGCTTCTCTGGGTTCATCTTGATAGGGACCCTCTGTGTTTCCTGAAGTTTCATGACGTTTCCCTTCTCTAGGTTTAGGAATTTTTCAGTCATTTTTTTTCTAACAGGTTTTCTATCCCTTGCTCCTTTTCTTCTCCTTCTGACATTCCTATGATTTGACTGTTGTTATAGTTCATGTAGTTTTGCAGTTCCATTAAGCTACCTTCATATTTTCTGAGTCTTATTTCATGCAGCTGCTCTACCTCAGTGTTTCTTTCTACCTTGTCTTCCAGCTCACTAATTTGGTCCTCTGACTCATCCAACCTGTTTATGTTTCTTTCTAGTATATATTTATTTTAGATATTATATTCTTCATTTCTTCCTGGTTCTTGTCTATAGTTTCTATTTCATTTTTTATATCATTGTAGTTCCCTCTCAGTTCCTGGTAGTTGTCACTGAATTCCTTGGACATCCTTATAACTATTCTTTTGAATTCTATGTCTGATATTTTGCTTGCCTCCATTTCATTTAGTTCTTTTACTAGGAAATATTCTATTTCTTTCAATTTGGGTTCGTTCTTTGTCTCCTCCTTTTGTTTGTTTCTCTGAATCTGGATGCTCTGCATTTCTAGCTGTCTTTATATGGTGTACTTCTGTGGTGATGGTCCTGTGAGACTCAATGTTATGTTCTCTTTGATTTTCTTGTCTGGATGATCTAGGATTGCCCTTTCTTCTGTTTGTGTGGGCTCTCTTGTTGTACTTGGACTTTACCTGTTGTTGGCTACTTTGTTGGTGGGTTCTGTCCTCCAGTAGGCTTACAGGTAGTCACAACTCCCATCTTGCCTTGTACATCATTGTACCAGTTTTGGTTAACAAAGTAGTATTTACAGTCAACTTACATCACGCAAAAGCAAAACCCTGTACCACATCAGTAGTCTCGATGGCAATTGAACTAAGGTTAATAGAGGTGAAGGGGTATTGAGGGTATTATAAGATATGACAAAGGGAATATGTGATGACTAAAAGTGGGGAAATTATTGTTGTGTGGTAAGAGAATGGAGATTAGATAAGAGTTGGGATAGAACCAAGAGAGGCAAAGAAAGGGAGAGAACAAAATTTACAAGGTAAGTTAAACATGAAAGATTGATGGGAACAATGGGGTGAGAAGATGGAAGAGTATACTATGAGGTTTGAAGTAAAATTGAAAAGGTGCTGGACCAACAGGAACGGTATCACAGAAAAAACACAGCAGTGTCAGTAGCAATGACAGCTAAGTGAAGTTTAATAAACATGAAACAGACCTTGACTGGCATGGCTCAGTGGGTTGAGCTCCAGGCTATGAACCAAAGGGTCACCTGTTCAATTCTCAGTCAGGGCACATGCCTGAGTTTCAGGTCAGGTCCCCAGTAGGGAGCACAAGAGAGGCAACCACACACTGTTGTTTCTCTCCCTCTCTTTTTCTTTCCCTGCCCCCTCTCTAAAAAATAGTTATAATAAAAATAAGATGAAACAGGAATAAGAATATTGTACAAAAGTGACTAGTAAACATTAGCTATCTACACTAAAGAAAAATGATTTTCAGGGGATGGGGGAAAGCAAGATAATAAGAATAAGGAGCAAAGTCCAGGTTGAGAGATGGGAAGAAAGAAAGAAAAGAAACGAGAGAAAAAGGAGCCAGAAATCGATGAAATAAAATTTCTTACTGAACTGAACAGGGGCAGGGGAATGGCAAAATGCAGTAAGAGAGTGGAGAATATTCAATGGGATTTGAAATACAGACAAGATGTGACTACATAGGAGATCCTTTGGAGAAGTACGGCAATAACTGTGACTCAACTTGCCACTGTTTATGAAAGGTGAAAAAGAAATAATGCTCTTATTAGAAGAGAAAAAGAATGTGAACTGACTTAAGAAAGAGGAGCAGTTATGCAAGGTTATAGGGGGCAGAAATAGTGAGAGTAATTGATGGAAACTTGGCATAAATGGGAGAAAATAAAGTTTACAACAACAGTAAAAAAGCTCAGGAAGATGGCAAATGAACTAAGACTAGGGAAGGGTAATGTGTGGGATTTGGAATAACAAGAATATGATAAAAATATATGAACTAAATAAAAGGAATAAAGATAAAAGACAAGAGTAGCAAGTCATTTGGAATAGAGGTAAAGTGAAAGGAGAAAAATTAAAATGCAATATGAAATGGAAAATTAAAAACAAAATAAACAATAAAAACAAACAAAAAACCCTAAACATACAGAAAAAAGAAAAAAGTAATACAAAAACATGCAAGTTCTGATGAAGAGCAAAGTGAAATTTTCTCAGCTGTTGGTGTTCTCCTTCTGACTTCTTTCTGGATCTGTCTCTGGTTTTCTCTCAGATACAGGTCTTACTGTCTTACTCTTGAAAAGAAAAAAAAAGGCTTCCTGCTTATTGTTATGCCTGTCCATCCAGTTTTGGATATCTCCCCAGTCCCTGCCAGCAGAGAGGGGCTGGGCTCTATATTTTCCTTTCCTGTGGTTCTGTAAGGATGTGGGGATCAATCTGGGCTGCAATAATCACATGTGCCCAGTTTTCAGCCCATGGACTCACAGCAAAATATATAAAGATCATATGTGACACCATTCCAAGTAAAACAACCCAATTAAAAATGGGCAAAGTACCTAAATAGACACTTCTCAAAGGAGGACATACAGAGGGCCCATAGACTCATGGGAAAACTCTCAACATCACTAACCATTAGAGAGATGAAAATTAAAACCACAATGAGATACCACTTCACAGTGGTGAGAATGGCAGTCATAAACAAATCAACAAACAAGTGCTGGCAAGGTTGTGGAAAAAATGGAAGCCTAGTACACTTTTGGTGGGAATGCAGACTAATGGAGCCACTAGGGAAAACGGTATGGAATTTCCTCAGAAAAGTAAAAGTGGAACTGCCTTTTTGGCCAGCAATTCTATTGCTGGGGTTATATCCTAAGAATCCTGAAACACCAGTTCAAAATAACCTATGCACCCCAATGTTTACAGCAGCACAATTTACCATAGCCAAGTGTTGGAAGCAACCTAGGTGCCCATCAGTAGATGCGTGGATCAAAAAACTGTGGTACATTTAGACAATTAGGTAATACACAGTAAAAAGAAGGAAATCCTACCTTTGGAGAAAGCATGATTGGAACTGGAGAGTATTACGCTAAGTGAAGTAAACCACACATTAAAAGGCAAATACCATATGGTCTAACCTGTAACAGGAACCTAATGAACAAAACAAACAAGAAAAGTAGAACCAGAGGCATAGAATCAAAGAACAAACTGACACTGACCAGAATGTAGTGGGGAGGGGGATAAGGGAGGAAAGAAGGGGAAGGGCATAGTTAAAGAACAAGTATAAATAACCCTTGGATATGGAGAAGTGTGGGGATTGACTATGAGAGGGTGGATGGGCAGAGCAGGGCAAAGCAATGGGAGAAAATTGGGACAACTGTAATAGGACAAAAACAAAAATATATAAATTAGATATCAACCATTGTAACGATGTGCATAAATCTTACAACATAATATTAAGTTATTCACAAAAGGGAATATATAGCATAAGTCCACATGTATACCATTTTAATTCAGATAAACTGATCTACCAATATGCTGTTAAAAACATGATTTGTGCCTAGAAAATAGCTTATGGGACTTTATGTGTTTTTTTTTTTTTTTTCATTTAAGAGTTTGTCATATGGTTTTCAAGATTCTAAAAGTTCATTGAGCTCTACAATTATGGTATGTACACTTTTCCTATGTATGTTTATGTTGTTTTAAAACACTGTTTAGTGGTTCAATGAAGCCCTTCCAAGGAAGTTACATTTAAGGAGAGAACAGAAAGATGATTTTTAAAAGAAATTATTGCATAGGAAACACCATGCATGAATTTCTTGGGGTAGAAAAAAACTGACCTTTTGGAGAAAATGAAAGAAGACTACTCTGGCAGGAATGTCAAGATCAAGATAGGGGGTGACATGTAATGAGCCTGGTGTACAGCCCTGAAGACCATGTTAAGGACTATAAAATTCATCTAATTGGAAGCTGTAGGAGAACTTTCATCAGGGACATGATATATGAGGTGTGTCCAGGAAGTATTCAGCCATTTAATATGAAAAATAAAGACATTTATTGAAGGAGATACAAGAATAATAGAATAACAATGAAAATTTAAAAAATAATAAAAAGATAAAAGAAACATTGTGCATGGGGCAATGATGTCTCAGTCCTTTTCAAAGTGGCACCTCAGGAAAGCACACAGTTCTCTCAATTGCTCTCAGCTGATCCATTGTTATTTTAGTGAATCTCACTGATAGTCTAAAATCTATTACTTTTCAAAAGTGATTTTAGTTTTGAGAAAAGCTAGAATTTGCAGGGCACCAAATTTGGACTGCAGGGGGCCTGAGTTACCAGGGTAATTTGATGTTTCACAAAAAAATTCTCCATGCAAGATGTGATACATAAGTGAGCACATTGTTGTGATGAAGCTGCCAATCACCAGTTGCCCATAGCTGCAGCCTTCTGAACCATCAAAAGAATTGTGAAGAAGGATGTTCAGGCTTAACACAAAAACGTATACAGATTTGTTGCTCTACTTACTCATTTTAAATGTCATTGCCACACAGTACATATGCTCATTCAATGGCATCTACCACCCCCACTGACTAGTGCAGTGAAGACATCATTGTCCATATGTGTGTATTCTAGTCCATTCTCCTTGGCTGTTAGATTGATGTAGTGCAAACCATTCTCATTATATTAACAATGGTTAAACTTTTTTCAGACAGACCTCATATTCAAATTTACTAAAATCTTTTAGCTATTCCATGTTATGAAAAAATTGTATTGGCATGTAGCAAAACTGAGTTTTATGAAACAGAATAAGAGTTTACATAGTAAATAAAAGTGGCTTGCATCAAGTTTGGGACAGTGGAATTCAAAAATAAGTGGACATATTGAAGAAATATTTCAGAGGTAGAATTAGCAAGAATTGGTGAAGGACTGGTTGTGGGAAGTTAAGATATTTATCTTTTGGCTCAAAAGGATTTGACTTGTTTACCTGGATTATGCTGTAGATGTGGAGAAGAATTAAGAAAATGTACATTTGAGAAGAACACAAAATTAATTTTAAATATGCTTAATATAAGTGAATTTTATATAGCATACAATGATGTATACATTAATTTTGGATTTATATTTAATTTTAATTCTGTGGAAAAACTTATAGAATTCACCATCTTAACCATTTTAAATGTATTGTTCAGCAGTGTTCAGTGTATTCACATTTTAATGCAACAGATTATCAGAACTCTCTCATCTTACAGAACTGAAACTACATCCATTTAAAAACTCTTTATTCCCCCTTCTACCTAGCTCCTGGTAACCAGGTAATCATTCCACTTCCTCTTTCTGTGAATTTGACCACTTCAGATATTTTATATAAGTAAAATAATACAGTATTTGCTTTTGTGTGTCTGGATCATTTCACTAAACATAATGTCTGCAAGATTGATACATATTATAGCATCTGACCAGATATATCACCTTTCCAAGGCTGAAAAATACTCTATTATATGCATATACCACATTTGGTTTATCTATTCATTTATGAATGGACATTTGGGTTGCTTAAATTAAGATATTTTAAGGTTGAAAATGTGTTAATACTTTCAAATATAAATATTAAAAAGACAACTGTATATTGAAAGGAAGAGGTTTCAATTCAAATTATTAAATGAATGACAAAGATTCAGGCAAATCCGAACAGTAGATGCTCAATCCATGAACACAGTATATATTTTCATTTATTTATGTCATCCTTAATTTATTTATTCATTGTTCTATAGTTTTCTGAGTACAGCTCTTTTACCTCCTTGTTTAAATTTATTCATAGGTACATTACTTTTCTTGTTGCTGTAGTAAATGAGAATTTTCTTAGATTCTTGTTCCGATAGTTCATTGATGGTGTACAAAAATGCCATCAATTTCTGGATATTGAGTTTTTATCCTGCTATTTTGTCAAATTCACTGGTTAGGTTGAGTTGCTTTTTTTTTTTTTTTTTGTGGAGACTATAGAATTTTCTCTGTACACTAACATATCATCTGCAGATGACAGTTTTACTTCCTCCTTTCCAATTTGTATGCCTTTTATTTCTTTTTCTTATCTAATTGCTGTGGCTAGAACTTCCAGTACTCTGGTGAATAATAGTGTTTAGAGAAGACACCATCATCTTGTTCCTGATCTTAAGGGAAAGCATGGATCAGAAGAATCAACATCATTAAAATGTCCATGCTACCCAAGGCAATCTATAGAGTCAACACAATTCTTATTAAATTACCAATAGTATATTTAACAGATTTAGAACAACTATTTCAAAAATTTACATGTAACAAAAAAATGACCCTGAATAGATCAGCAGTCTTAGGAAGGAAGAACACAGGAAGAGGCTTCACAAACCCAATATCAAACTATACTAGAAGGCCACAGTAATCAAAACAGTCTGATACTGGCATAACAACAGACAAATAGATCAATGGAAGAGAATAGAGAACCCAGAAATAAACCCAAGTCTCTATAGTCAATTTATATTTGACAAAGGGGGCATGAACATAAAATGAAGTAAATATAGTCTCTTCTGTAAATAGCATTGTGAGAACTGGATTGGTACATAAAAAAAATTGAAACTAAACCATCAACTTACATTATACACCAGAATAAACCAAAAATGGATAAAATATTTAAATATAAGTTGTGATACCATAAAAATCCAAGATAAAAACAGAGGCAGGGAAATTTCAGACACCCCACATAGCAATGCATTGGCTAATATATCTCCTAGGACAAGGGAAATAAAGAAAAAAGCAAATAAATGGGACAACATCAAACTAAAATCTGTCTGCACAGCTAAAGAAACCATCATCAAAATGAAAAAGGAATCTATTATATGGGACAACATATTTTCCAATTACATCAGACAAGGGTTTGATCTCCAAAATACATATTTTGTACATGGAGAACATGTATACGTTCTCCAAAGAACATATACAACTCAAAGCCAGGAAGATGAACAACCCAATCAAAAAAATGGGCAAGGGAACTGAACAGACACATCTCCAAGGAGGACATACTAAGTGCCCATAGACTTAAAAAAAGATGCTCAACATCAATGTCTAATATAGCTGCAAATTAAAGTCACAATGAGATACCACTTCACACCTGTCAAAATGGCCATCATTAGTAAATCAACAAACAACATGTGCTGGCAAAGATGTGGAGAAAAGAGAACCCTAGTATAATGCTGGTGGGAATGCAAACTGGTACAGTCACTGTGGAAAACAGTATAGAATTTTCTTAAAATTGCAAATGTAGCTGCCTTTTGGCAGAACAATTCGGCTGCTGGAAATATACCCTAAGTACCCTGAATCACCAACTCAAGAGAACTTACAAAGTGCTATGTTCATAGCAGTGATATTTACAATAGCCAAGGGCTGCAAACAGCCTAAGTATGCAACAGCAAATTAGTGGATCAAAAAACTAAGGTGTATTTATACAATGGAACACTACACTGAAGAAAGAAAGAAGGAACACCTACCTTTTGTGACTGGATGTATTGAACTAGAGAGTACTAGGGTAAGTAAAATAAGCCAGGTGTTGAAAGACAAATACCATATGATCTCACCTGTAAGAGGGATCTAATGAAGAAAATAAACTAGCAAACAAAATAGAACAACAGGCATGGAAACATGGAACAGACTGAAAGTAACCATAAGGGAAGGGGATAGTGGTGGAAAGAGGAAGAAAGGACTAGACAAAGTACATATGTGAATGACCCATGGACAAAGACAATAATGTAGGGATTGACTGTGGGGGTATCTGCTCTGGGCAGGGGAGGGCAAGGGGGTAAAAATTGGGATAACTGGAATAGAATAACAATAAAAATGATAAAAACCAAAAGAGTAGCTGTTCAGATTCTAATTAACAATTAGCTTTATTGTCATTAGATAACTTCAGACAAATCTACTTCTTCCAATGTAATTATATAGGTGAAAGTGACATGCATAGTTGACCTGTATAGAAATAAATCATGCTAAAGCAACATTCTATGGCAGTTAGAAATTACTTGGTTCTGGGAGAGAAGATGGCGGTGTGGTAAGAGGCTGCACATCCCTCTTCCCCCTTCACACAGGTGAAAATCCAGGCCAATTTACAGAGGAGCATAGCAAACAGACATCAGAAACACAGCATATTTGAAAACAGGAGATCGAAAATTACAGTGGACATTGAAAAACCAGACGGTAAGGAGAGTACTCCAGCAGCACGGAGACCAGAGCAGGGGCTGAGATCCTGGGCCGCACTGGACATAAGACTCTAGGGAGGGAGCTGGGTCAACGGCTCCCTGATCAGCCAAACAAGGCTCAGCAGCACTGGGATAAACCTGGTTGCTTGAAATCTCACAGAGAGGAGTTAAGATCTCATAGTCCTGGGAGGACTGAGCGTTAGAGCTCGCACTTCTGTCTACACCCATGCACCATTGTGAACAGCTGTGCAGGGATCCCTTGGCACCAGCATGCCACTGAGGGACCCGTGGTGCACTTGCTCAGTGCTAAGGGTTCTGGGTCCCTGCGCATATGCCAGCAGGGAGGAGAGATACGGTCTCTCGGCACCCTTGTACTGGGGACCTGAGTGGACTGCTGGGAGATCTTAGACACCGGTGTGCAACCTGAGTGGGGGTCAATTCGTGGTCGAAGGACAGTTGGCACCTGTGCAGGGAAGACTGAAAGATCATTAGCACTTCCACACTCTCTACCACAGTAGGTGTCTGCTGCTGCAGAAGACACACCTGATGCCCTGTGCAGAGAGGCCCGGGCTAGCTCTGAGGACAGTAGGCCAAAGATAACTGAGTGCTGAACAAGGAGAAAAACAATACGGTCGGTCACCCCTCAGCCACTGCAGTCATCAAGGCCAGAAATACCAGCTTGGCAAGATTGATAACAGCAAGAGTGGGCGGTTTTGGTGTTTTCTGTTTTGTCTTTTTTTTTTTCTTTTGTGTGTTTTTCTTTCTTTTTCTCATTTTATTATTAATTTTTCATTATTTTGATCTTTTTTACCCCCCAACTCCTTTATGCTTCTCATTACTTCTTTCTTGTTTTATTCCTTCTTCCTTTCTTTCCAAGCTTATCTCTTCTTCCTTTCTCTTTTTTCTTTTTTTCTTCTGTTTTTCCTTATACTCTTTTCATTTTATTATTTCCTTTTCCTTCTTTCTTTTTTTCTTTCCTCCACCTCTTTTTAACACCTACAAGTGAGACAAAAACAAAACAAAACAAAACAAAAAACACAAAAAAAAACCTGGAACTATGGAAAGACCAGAGTTGGTCCCAAAGAGGGGGCATTTCAACAGCTGAGACACTGGAAGCTGTGGACACCAGGATACCTGAAGGAGACAGCACCACTGAATCTCACAGGCATTCTACCAGAGAAGTTCACACCATAAACCCAGGAAACCAGAACAAATCAATATAAGAGGCTGAGGCTAACAAGAAGAGTCTCACAAACAATGGGAAGACAAAGAAACAATCCCCAAATGAAAGAAAAGGAGGAAGCCCCAGAAAGAATGCTAAATGAAATGAAGGCAATTCAACTATCAGATTTTGAGTTCAAAGCAATGGTTGTCAGGAAGCTCCAAGAGCTCTCAATGAGCTACCAGAAACTACAGGGAAGCTACAACGAACTCACTGCAAAATATATCAACATGAAGAAGGAAATAGAAACTATCAACAAGGGCAAAGAGGAATTGAAAAATACAATTTCTGAACTGAAGAATACAGTGGAAGAAATGAAAAGCAGAATTGATGAAGCAGAAGATCAGATCAGCAAGTTGTAGGACCAAGTAGAAAAAAAGCATCCAGAAAGAGCAAGAAAAGGAAAAGAGGCTCAGAAAAAATGAGGAGGGATTAAGAGAAATACAAGACAATATAGAAGATAATAATATCTGTAAAATAGGGATACCAAAAGGAGAAGAAGAAAAGCAAGGGATAGAAAACCTATTTGAAAAATTAATGATGGAAAACTTCCCAATTTGGTGAGAGAAAAAGTCACACAATTCCAGGAATCACAGAGTCCCAATCAAGAGGAAACCAAAGAGGCCCACTTCAAGACACATCATAATTAAAATGGCAAAATTCCAAGACAAAGAGATAATCTTAAAGGCAGCAAGGGAGAAAAAGGAAGTAACATACAAGGAAGCCCTGATTAGGTTAGCATCCAACTTCTCAATGGAAACACTCCAAGCCAGAAGAGAATGGCAAGAAATATTACAAGGAAAGAGAACTAAAGTTGCACAACCAAGACTACTTTACCCAGCAAGGCTTTCAATCAAGATAGAAGGCCAAATAAAGAGCTTGCCAGAGAAAAGAAGTTGAAAAGAATACACCTCTACCAAACCAGCTCTGCAAGAGATACTAAAGGGCCTGCTTTAAAGAAAGGAAGGAAAGGAGAAAGAGAGGGAGAGGATCACAGGAACAAAAATTGTAGTGAATAAGTACCTATCAACAATAACCCTAAAAATAAATGGATTAAATGTTCCAATCAAAAAACATAGAATAGCTGAATGGATAAAAACCATGAACCACACATATGTTGCCTACGAGACCTACCTCGGGACAAAAGACCTACACAGACTCAAAGTGAAGGGTTAGATACAGATTTTACAAGCAAATGGACAGGAATAAAAGCCGGGGTAGCAATACTCATATCAGACAAAATAGACTTCAAAAGAAGAGCCATAAAGAGAGACCCAGGAGGTCACTTCATAATACTCAAGTGAAGAATCCACCAGGAAGACATAAACATTGTAAATATATATGCACTCAACACAGGAGTACCTAAATGCATCAAGAAAATCTTAAAGGACTTCAAGAAAGATATTGGCAGCAACACAATTATAGTAGGGGATTTTAATACCTCACTTTCAAAAATGGACAGATCTTCTAAACAAAATATCAACAAAGATATTGTGGCATTGAATGACACTATAGATGAAATGGATTTAACTGATAGATATATAGAGCTCTTCACTGCAAAGAAACTAAATACACATTATTTTCAAATGCACATGGATCATTCTCAAAGATAGACCATATGATAGAACATAAAACTAACCTCAATAAATTCAAGAAAATTGAAATCATACCAAGCATTTTCTCCGACCACAAGAGACTGATACTAGAAACCAACTCCAAGGGGAAAAACACAAAGTCCTCAAAATCATGGGGATTGAATAGCATGCCATTAAACAACAAATGGGTAAAGAATGAAATTAAGGAGGGAATCAAAAAGTTTCTGAAAAAAATGAAAATGAACTCACAATGACCCAAAACTTATGGGAGACAGCAAAGGCAGTCCTCAGAGGAAAGTTCATAGCAATACAGACGTACCTAAAAAAGATAGAAACATCTCAAACAAAAAATTAACTCTACACCCACAAGAACTCAAGAAACAACAACAAAGACAGCCCACAGCAAGTAGAAGAAAGGAAATAACTAAGATCCGAGTATAATTAAATGACATGGAGACTAAAAGCACAATTCTAAGAATCAATGAATCCAGGAGCTTTTTTTTTTTAAAGATAAACAAAATTGACAAGTCATTAAGCAGGCTCATCAAGAAAAAAAGAGAGAGGACCCAAATAAACACAATCAGAAATGAAAGTGGAGAGATTACAACTGACACCACAAAAATAGAAAGGATTGTAAGAAATTACTATGAAGAACTGTATGCCAAGAAATTTGAAAACCTAGGTGAAATGGACAAGTTTCTAGAAAAATATAATCTCTCAAAACTCAATGAAGAAGAGCAGAAAGCTTGAACTGACCAATAACAGCAGATGAAATAGAAGCAGTAATCAAAAAACTCCCAACACACAAAAGACCGGGACCAGATGGTTTCACAGGAGAATTTTATGAAACATTTAAGGAAGAGCTAACCCCTATCCTTCACAAACTTTTTGAAAAAATCCAAAATGATGGAAGACTCCCAAACTCTTTTTATGACGCCAGTATCATTCTAATCCCCAAACCAGATAAAGACATAATGAGAAAGAGAACTTCAGGCCCATATCGCTGATGAACATAGATCCTAAAATCCTCAACAAAATATTGGCAAACCACATCCAACAATACATTAAAAAGATCATACACAATGACCAAGTGGGATTCATCCCAGGAATGCAAGGATGGTTCAACATACGCAAATCAGTAAATGTAATACATCATATAAACAAAAGCAAAGACAAAAATCGCATGATCCTATCAATAGATGCAGAAAAAGCATTTGATAAGGTACAGCACCCATTTATGATAAAAACATTCAGCAAAGTGGGAATTGAGGGAGCATTCCTCAACATAATCAAGGCCATATATGAGAGACCTACAGCCAACATCATACTCAATGGGCAAAAATTAAAATCTTTTCCACTAAGATCAAGAACAAGACAAGGTTGTCCACTTTCACCACTTCTATTCAATATAGTATTGGAAATATTGGCCACAGCAATTAGACAAGAAAAGGAAATAAAAGACATCCAAATTGAAAAGGAGAAAACAAAACTATCATTGTTTGCAGATGACAGGATAGTTTACATAGAAAATGCTATAGACTCGGCCAAAATGCTGCTTGACCTAGTTAATGATTTTAGACCAAACAACAGGATATAAAGTCAATATCCAGAAATCAAAGACATTTTTGTATATTAACAATGAAACAGCAGAAGCAGAAATCAAGAAAAAAATCCCATTCAATAAGGCAAAAAGAAAAATAAAATACCTAGAAAAACATAACCAAGGAGGTAAAAGACCTGTACACAGAAAACTACACAACACTGAAGAAAGAAATAAAGGAAGACACAAACAAATGGAAACATATACTGTGTTCATGGATCAGAAGAATTAACATAATCAAAATGTCTATAGTACCCAAAGCAATTTACAGATTCAATGCAATACCTATTAAAGTACCAATGGCATATTTCACAGACAGAGAACAAACAGTTCAAAAATTTATATGGAGCCATAAACGACCTTGAATACCTACAACAATTTTGAGAAAGAAGAGCCAAGTAGGAGGGATCACAATACCTGACACCAAACTGTATTACAAGGCCACTGTATTCAAAACATCCTGGTACTGGCACAAAAACAGGCACATGGACGAGTGGAATAGAATAGAGAGCCCAGAAGTAAACCCAATTCTCTGTGGTCAATTATTATTTGGGAAAGGAGGTGGCAACATAAGGGCAAAATAAGGGGGGGGTGGAAATGGGAGGGGCTGGGGAGGGCTAGGGCCGTGGGCTGGGATGGGCATAGAAGACAGAAAATTGTATAAGAACAACAGTTAAAATAAAATTAAAAAAAAGAAAAAGAAAAAAATAAAAGAAATTACCTGGTTCTGTTTCCTGGGTTATGGGCATCTTGACTGCAGTAGTCATTCATACAGGCTTAAAATATTTCTTAAAAAAGTTCCTAAATTTGGGATTTTATGAGTGGCTCAAAGAGTATTAATTAATAATGAATTAACCTACAAAAGGATATAAAATTATGATAGAAAAGCTCTAAATGGCACACAATAATTTACATGCATCTTGTATTTAACCATTGTTCCTTCATGTATAAATAATTATTTCTCATATATTTTTGTATTGTATATTGTATGCATGCATATCATTTCTATATTAAAAAGAATGATGATTGTGTTTTAATTTGTACAGAAAATTGTAGCAGATAATGTTACAGAGAAAGTCTTCACAACAAAAGTGGGTGGAATGTTACAAAAAATAATTTAATGCATAACAGCAAAAAATGTAGAAAAAACACAATAACAAGAAGTTTGAAAAGAAGAGAAAAAGAGAAAACAGCAATAAAAGAAGGCTATCAGGGTGAAGGAAAGCATGTTTCTGCATCAAGAATATTGGAAGATGTTTATAGAATGAAGTAAACTACCAACAATTATTTGATTACTAGCAAGATAACTCATTAGTCAATGTTTTTATAAACACATGGAACAAGTTATGTTTCATTCTGTAGCTGATTTACTGTAATTCTAAGTCAATTCATAGCCATCAAGAAAAATGTGCTCTGAACTGAAAGTCCAAACTAGGTGAAATCTGAGACGTAGAGATTCCTTTAGAAAGCCAAGTTCCTTAACACAGTCAACAGAATTTTCAAAATATTTTTGGCACATGTGGACTAAGAAACCAAAAGAAATGTTTTTGTTGTTGTTGATATAGTTGTGTTTTATTTTTACTTCTGTCTGGAGGATAGAATATATCAAATCCCAGATTTTTTATTGAAGACTGATAAAATGGAAAGTAGAGTTTTGAAGGTTATTCTAAAATTAAAAACTTAAGTCTTTTGTGTTAATTACATTAAAGTCATTTCAAATATTTTCTATCATATCCATTTTTAAAATTGGAATCTGACATTGCATTGCGATGGAGAGATGATAAAATACTACTGCTGAGGGTGAAAATATGAGGCAACTATTTAACAATTTTTATTATATTTTCACTAATTTAAAAGGTTGGCATTAATTTTCCAGATAGTAAGTCAACACTTCTCAATGTTGTAATTTTTATTGATGAGAGTATTGCCCATGATTCTCTTCTACTTAATTCATATTAAATATATGGAGGGTTTTTTTGCATTACAGTATTTATTATTTACTATTTTTGGCAAGAACCCTCAAGAAAAAAATTAATAGAAAAATCCACTTTTTAAGAAAGGAAATAGCATAATCTCCAAGACAGTTATTACTGCTGCATCTGAACTAAACTGAAATTACATGCAATTGCAGTTTATAGTCAAATATTCTTTCAGTATGCATTCTTCTGTTATGTGATTTTAAAATGGAAACATAACATGAATTTTGTTGCAAGAAGTTATGACTATGATGGCATGATGCCAAACACCTAAATAAAATGGAACAATTTCATCAATTGACTGGCTATACTGCAATATACATATATTGGTTGCTGGATAGATAGAGCATTAATGTAACAATAGAAAATTGAATAAAAGATGTATATTTTCACAATTAAAAATTAATTCTACAAAATAGAGATGATGTATTTTAGAATTGTACATTTGAAATCTATAAAACTTTATACACCAATGTCAACCCAATAAATTCAATGATTTTTACTTATTGCTGAAGTAATATGTCAATAATTCAGATCAAATAATAATTCAAAAGGGTTTTATAAAACCTCTAGTATGCATTTAACACTATACTAAGCATCATGAGAAATCAAAAGCATAGAAATATTAATAATACTAATTGAGCACTATTCTGACTACTCGTTGCAAGAACCTGTGCAAATCTTATTACATGAAATATCTTACTTTACTTTCATAGAAATCTTATAATCTAGGACCAATTTTATCTTTATTTTAAAGATGAAAAACGTGAGGCAGAGGAAATTAACTTTTTATAAGTTCATACAAGTAAGTAGCAGAGCCGGAATTCAAACTCTGTCATCTGACTTTTGAGCTTGAGTTATAATTTACTATATTCTTTTACTTCCACCCCTAAAGGCAATATGATCGGAGAAATGGGACTAGAAACCCACCCAGCAGAATATAAATAAGTAGAAAATCATGAAGAACAGACAGATATTATTTTGAGATGTTAGAAATATACCCCATTTCTAACTTTTATAGAAATGAATGCCTTCAGTGAGAGTGATTGGCCCTCTCAAAATTACTTTTGCGGCCTGCTTTGATTTATTTATAAGAACTATCGTTCTCAGTGTTTTCAAGAATGGTGACAGAATGAACTAGGATGAAATTATCTTATTGTTTTTATTTTGTTTTTCGTCTCTCCCTCTGCTCCCACATAAGCAAAGGTGGTTTCTTTCTGAGGACCTATTTCCTCTTCTGATACCCAGAAACTAATGATAAGCCTCGATTTAAAATGTATTATCCTGCTCCACATTCACAGACAATCAGTTTCCAAATACCAATGCATTATTTTTCCTCTCAGGTCTATTGTTTATTTTGAGTCCCTACTATCACAACACTGATGTAGTTCAATTTATATTACTAGATCGTCTAATGTTCCTTAATAAATAATCTTCCCTATAGTGTATATCTTCCCTTCTTCTCCTTCAATCTTATCTACACCCCACTGATGATCATTTCTAAAATGCTTCTCTTGCCATGTTATTTTCAAAGATATACCTTTTCTGTGGATAGCAATATTTATGGTATTAAAATTCTAAATTCTAGAATTTCAGTTAAGGAATTCTCTCATATATATATATATATATATATATATATATATATATATACACACACACACACACACATACACATACATATGCATATACATACACATATATACACACATATGCAAAGACTCTGGCATAAATTGATGCATTACTGTATCTGTGATAAAATTATTTTCCACTTTAATGAAAGGATCTCCTATAATACTATTTCTCTAATATTGCATCCCTCTCAAAGACAAAAGTTTCAGCAGACACACAAGTCAGGATTTATGAAGATGGAAATGCTACCTTCTCCATGACCAAACCAACACTGTACATTTTAGTTCCCTATTTTGAACCCCTACAATGTTACCTGGTTTTTAAAATTATCATAAATGACCCTCCTTCTTCTTTCAATGAACATGCATAAAGGACCCATGGACAAAGAAAACAGGGAGGGGATTGAATGTGGGAGGTGGGAATTGGTAAGGCAAGGGAGAGTAGTGGGGGAAAATGGGGAAAACTGTAATTGCCCCCCCCAAAAAAAATGTTAAGAAGACACTTCTCATGTTAAGTGTTCTTACCATGAGACAAACAAACCAACCAAACCAGCAAGAACACAAGAGAATTTTTGTAGATTCTAGATTTGTTTATAATTTGATGGTGGTGATGATATCATGGGCATATGCTCATGTCCAAACACATCAAAATCTATATATTAAACATGTGTAATTTTTATATGTAAACTGTACCTCAATAAATATTTAAAAAGTTAAAAAATACTGGGACCAAAGGTGGTCTGGTGACCGGAGGTGGCCGAATGAGCAGAGGCCACCTGGGGACCAGGACGGGAGGTGGTCCTGGACCCGGGGGTGGCCTAGTAACCAGAGGCGGCCCGGGGACTGGTACCAGAGGCACCTCTACATCCAGAGGTGTCCCTGGTAACTGATTGCCCAAGTGACTGGAGGTAGCCTTGGGACCAGGACTGAAGGTGGTTTGGCAACCAGAGGGGGCCCTACAACTTGAGAAGGGGGCTTTGTGGAAGACCTGGATCTCACAACCTGACCCTAGGTGAGACAAAATACAAACAAACAAACAAACAAACCTAGAACTATGAAAAAAACAGAGCTGGACATAAAGAGGGTGCATCCCAAAAGCTAAAACAGTGGAAACTATGAACACCAAGATACCCAAAGGAGAATGCACAACGGAATCTCACAGGTATTCTACCACAGAGTTTCACATCATAAACCCAAGGAGCCAGAACCGATCAAGTTAAGAAGCTGAGGCTGACAAGAAGAGTCTCACAAGCTATGGGAAGAAAAAGAAACAATCCCAAATGAAAGGAAAGGAGGAAGACCCAGAAAGAATGCTAAATGAAAGTGAAGCAACTCAGCTATCAGATACTGAGTTCAAACCAATGGTTGTCAGGAAGCTCCATGAGTTCTCAATAAGCTACCAGAAATGACAAGGAAGCTACAATGAACTCACTGCAAAGTATATCAACATGAAAAAGGAAATAGAAACTTTCAACAAGGGCCAAGAGGAAATCATGAATACAATTTCTGAACTGAAGAACACAGTAGAAGCAATCAAAAGCAGGATCGATGAAGCAAAAGATTGGACCAGTGAGTTGGAGGACAAAGTAGGAAAAAACACCCAGGAAGAGCAAGAAAAGGAAAAGAGACAAAGAAAGAATGAAGAGGGATTAAGAGAAATGCAAGACAATATGAAACATAATAATATCCATATCACAGGGATTCCAGAAGGAGAAGAAGAGCAAGGGATAGAAAACCTATTTGAAAAAGTAACAATGGAAAACTTCCCTTATTTAAAGAGAGAAAAAGTCACACAAATCCAAGAAACACAAAGAGTCCCAATCAAGAGGAACCCAAAGAGTCCCACTTCAACACACATCATAATTAAAAGGTCAAAATTCCAAGACAAAGAGAGAATCTTATAGGAAAGCAAGTGAGAAAAGGGAAGTAACATACAAGGGAGCCCCAGTAAGGCTAGCAGATGACTTCTCAATGGAAGCACTCCAAGCTAGAAGAGAATGGCAAGAAATATTCCAAGTAATGAGAACCAAAGGCCTGCAACCAAGACTGCTTTACCCAGCAAGGCTTTCAATCAAGATAGAATGCTAAATAAGGAGTTCCCCAGACAAAAGAAGTCTAAAAGAATACATCTCTACCAAAACAGTTCTAGAAGAAATGCTAAGGGGACTGCTTTAAGGAAAGGAAGGAAAAGAGAGAGACAGAGGAACACAGGTATGAAAATGACAATGAATAAGTACCTATCAATAATAACCTTAAACATAAATGGATTAAATGCTCCAATCAAAAGACATAGAATAGCTGATTGGATAAAAAAGCATGACCCAAATGTATGCTGCCTATAAGAGACCCAGCTCAGGGCAAAAGACCTACACAGACTCAAAGTGAAGAACTGGAAACAAATTTTCCAAGAAAATGGACAGGAAAAAAAAAAAACAAGCCAGGCTAGCAACACTCATATCAGACAAAATAAACAAAATAAACTTCAATAAGGGCCATAAAGAGAATCCCAGAGGGTCACTTCATAATACTCAAGGGAAGATTCCACCAAGAAGACATAAACACCATAAATATACATGCACCTAACATAAGAGCACCTAAATACATAAAGAAATTTTAGAGGATTTCAGGAAAGATATTGAGAGCAACAAAATTATAGTAGGGGATTTTAACACCCCACTGTCAAAAACAAGCAGATCTTGCAAACAAAAAATCAACAAAGATATTGTGGCATTGAACAATACTCTAGATGAAATGGACTTATCTGATGTATATAGAACACTTCATCCCAAAGAAACAAAATACACATTCTT
Source organism: Anoura caudifer (assembly GCA_004027475.1). NCBI lineage: Eukaryota > Metazoa > Chordata > Mammalia > Chiroptera > Phyllostomidae > Anoura > Anoura caudifer. The sequence goes on from PVKU01001719.1 coordinate 159,086, forward strand.
TTCAAATGCACATGGATCATTTAAAAAGATGGACCACATGATAGGACACAAAAGAAGCCTCAACAAATTCAAGGAAATTGAAATCATACCAAGCATTTTCTCTGATCACTAGGGACTGAAACTAGAAATCAACCAGAAGGGGAAAAAAACAATATCCTCACAATCATAGAGATTGAAAAGCATGCTATTAAATAATGAATGTGACAAGAATTAAATTAGGGAGGAAATCAAAAAGTTTCTGGAAAAAAATGAAAATGAACTCACACCAACGCTAAACTTATGGGTCACAGCAATGGCAGTCCTCAGAGGGAAGTTCATAGCGATACAGGCCTACCTGAAATAGATAGAAACATTTCAATCAGACAACATAACACTACACCTACAAGAACTTCAGGAACAACAACAAAGACAGCCCAGACCTAGTAGAAGGAAGGAAATAACCAATATCAGAGCAGAATTAAATGACATAGAGACTAAAAGTACGATTCTAAGGATCAATGAATCCAGGAGCTGGTTCTTTGAAAAGATAATGAATATTGACAAGCCATTACGCAGGCTCATCAAGAAAAAAAAAAGAGAGATGACCCAGATAAACACAATCAGAAATGAAAGAGGAGAGATTACAACTAACACGACAGAAATTCAAAGGCTTCTAAGAAATTACTATGAAGAACTATATGCCAAGAAATTTGAAAACCTAGGTGAAATGGACAAGTTTCTAGAAAAATATAATCTTATAAAACTCAATGAAGAAAAAGCAGAAAGCCTAAACAGACCAATAACAGCAGATGAAATAGAAGCAGTAATAAAAAAACTCCCAACACACAAAAGCCCTGGAGCAGATGGTTTCACAGGAGAATTCTACAAAGCATTTTAGGAAGAGCTATCCCCTATACCTCACAGACTATTCCAAAAAAATCCAAAATGAAGGAAGACTCCCAAACTCCTTCTGTGAAGCCAGTATCATCCTAATTCCCAAACCAGATAAAGAAACAACAAAGAAAGAAAACTTCAGGGCAAAATCACTCATGAACATAGATGCTAAAATCCTCAACAAAATGTGGGCAAACCACATCCAACAATACATTAAAAAGATTATACACCATGACAAAGTGAGATTCATCCCTGCGATGCAAGGATGGTTCAATATTCGCAAATCAGTAAACGTAATAAATCAAATAAACAAAAGTAAAGGCAAAAATCACATGAACATAACAATAGTTGTGGACAAAGCATTTGAAAAGGTATAACACCCATTTATGATAAAAACACTCAGGAAAGTGGGAATAGAGGAAACATTCCTCAACATAATAAAGGCCATATATGAGAGGCCTACAGCCAACAACATGCTCAACATGCAAAATCTAAAATCTTTTCCAGTAAGATCAGGAACAAGACAAGGATGTCTACTTTTACCACTTCTATTCAATATAGTATTAGAAGTCTTAGCCGCAGCAGTTAGACAAGAAAAAGATATAAAAGGCACCCAATATGGAAAGTAGAAAACAAAACTATCATTGTTTGCATATGACATAATAGTGTACATAGGAAATCCTGTAGACTTGGCCAAAACGTTGCTCAATGTAATAAATAAATTTAGCCAAACAGTAGGATACAAAGTCAATATCCAGAAGTCAAAGGCATGTTTGTATACCAATAATGAAATGTCAGAAGCAGAAATCAAGGAAAACATCCCATTCGATATATCAAAAAGAAAAATAAAATACCTAAGGATAAACCTAAATAAGGAGATAAAAGAGCTGTATGCAGAAAATTACACAAAACTAAAGAAAGAAATCAAGGAAGATACAAACAAATGGAAACATATACCTTGTTCATGGATTGGAAGAATCAACATCATCAAAATGTCCATACTATCCAAAGTAATTTACAAACTCAATGCAATACCTATTAAATAACCAATGACATACTTCACAGGCATAGAACATACACTTCAAAAATTTATATGGAACCATAAAAACCCCCAAATAGCTGCAGCAATTTTGAGAAAGAAGAGCAAAGTAAGAGGGATCACACTACCTGACACCAAAGTGTATTACAAGGCCACTGTAATCAAAACAGCCTGGTACTGGCACAAAAACAGGCACATGGACCAGTGGGACAGAACAGAGAACCCAGAAATAAACCTGAGACTCTACATTTAATTAATATTCAACAAAGTGTGCAGCAACATAAAATAGAGTAAAAATAGCCTCTTCAACATGTGCTGTTGGGAGAACTGGACAGTTATAGTAAAAAAAATAAAGAAACTGGATCACCAACTTACACCATACACAAAAATAAATTCAAGGTGGATAAAAGATTTAAATATAAGCCATGACACCATTAAAGTCTTAGAAGACAACAAAGGCAGGAAAATCTCAGATATTTCACACAGCAACATTTTTACTGATATTTCCCCTAAAGCATTGGACATAAAGAAAAGAATAAACGAATGGGTTCTCATCAAAATAAAAAGCTTCTTTATGGCTAACAAAATAGTATTAAAATAAAAAGAGAATCAACTGCATGGGAAAACATATTTGCCAATCATACCTCAGACAAGGGTTTAATCTCCAAAATACATAAAGAACTTACAGGACTCCACTCTAAAAAGATAAGCAACCCAATTAAAACATGGGCAAAGGACTTGAACAGACACTTCTCCAAGGAGGATATACACAGTATCCAGACACACATGAAAAGATGCTCAACATCACTAGCTATCAGAGAGATGAAAATTAAAACCACAATGAGATACCACTTCACACTGATCATAATGGCCATCATAAACAAAGCAACAAACAACAAGTGTTGGAGAAGATTAGGAGGAAAGGGGACCCTAGTGAATTGTTGGTGGGATTGCATACTGGTACAACCACCATGGAAAAAAGTATGGAATTTTCTTAGAAAAATAAAAATGGATCTACCTTTTGACCCAGCAATTCCACTGCTAGGATTATATCCTAAGAACACTGAGTCACCAATCCAAAAGAACCTATGCACCCCAATGTTCATAGCAGCATAATTTATAATGGCCAAGTGTTGGAAGCAACCTAGGTGCCCATCAGTAAATGAATGGATCGAAAAATTATGGTATATTTACACAATGAAATCCTATGCATCAGAAAGAAAGAACTAGTTCCTACCCTTTGCAACAGCATGGACGGTACATTATGCTAAATGAAATAAGTTAGGCAGTGAAAGACAAATACCATAGGATCTCACCTTTAACAGGAGCCTAATCAACACAACAAACAAATTAGCAAAATATAACTGAAGACTCTGAAATTGAGAACAGACTGACAGTCACCAGAGGGGAGAGGGGAGGGAATTTCAGGGGTAAAGTGGAAAGGTTTAGAGCAACAAGTATAAAGGACACATGGATAAAAACTAAGGGGGTGGAAATGGGAGGGAGATGTGGAGGGCTGGTGCAGTGGGCTGGGTTGGGAGTAAAAGACAGAAAACTGTACAAGGACAGGAATTAAAATAAATTTTAAAAATATTTTCTATACAGATTATTATAGTATCTTCAAATAAAAATAATTTTACTTTTTCATTTAAAAAAAGAAAATGAGAGATAAAAAGTCTAAAGATAAAAAACTCAAAAGATCACATGGCTAGGTTGGTATTTAAAAGTCATCTATTTGGACGTCCAGCCAACATGGACATGTAGGTAGACACACTGTGCCTCCTCACACAACCAAAATTAAGGACAACAAGATTTGGAAAGAAGAAAAGATCCAGAATTGAGGGAAAATTGAACTGTATGGAGGTTCAGAGGTCCAACAACCTTTCATTCAGACATGTAAGAGGGGTGGAGTTGTTGCAGGAGGAAGAGAAGGGTGGTGGACCCAGACTCACAGGAAGCTGTATACAGACCAGTGTCTGCAGGTAGCTGCTAGCAGGCCCCACCCACAAGGCAACTGGCTGACCAGGTGGTCTCACATTCACCTGCAGATAACCCATGTGAAAACAGGGAACAAGACAGAACGGGCAACCAAGGGCCCCAGTGCTGGGAAATAAAACATAAAAACACTGAGACCCCATGCCATGTACAGTGTCAAAACACAGCAATGGGGCTGCCATGCCCTGGGGAACATCTAAGTCTCCACCCCTCACTACATAACAGCTGTGACCAGACCAAAAACAACAACAACAACAACAACAACAAAATGACTCAAATGGGAGAACAGATCAAAGCCCCAAAGCCAATTCATCTAAGTGACCAAGAGATAGCCAACCTATCAGATGCATAGTTCAAAACACTGGTGATAAGGAAAGCTCACAGAACTGGTTGATTTTGGTCACAAATTAGATGAACAAGTGAAGGCTACAATAAGTAAAATGAAGGAAAATGCACAGGGCACCAATAATGATGAGAGGAAACCTGGGACTAAAATCAATGGAGTGGTCCAGAAGGAAGAAACAAACATCCAATCAGAAAAATAAGAAGAAACAAGAATTCAAATAATTGAGGTGAGGCTTAGGAACCTTCAGGACATCTTTAAACATCCCAACATCTGAATTATAGGGGTATGAGAAGGGGAAGAAGAAGAGCAACAAGTGGAAAACTCATTTGAAGAAATAATAAAGGAGAACTTCCCCAAGCTGGCAAAGGAAATAGACTTCCAGGAAGCCCAGGAAGCTCAGAGAGTCCCAAAGATGTTCGACCCAGGGAGGAACACTCCAAGGTACATCATAATTACATTAGCCAACATTAAATGAAGGAGAGAATTCCAGGAGCAGCAAAGGATATGGGGACAGTCACCTACAAAGGAGTTCCCATCAGATTGTCAGCTGATTTCTCCAAAGAGACCTTACAGGCAAGTAGGGGCTGGAAAGAAGTATTCCAAGTCATAAAAGTCAAGGACCTACATCCAAGATTGCTCTATCCAGCAAAGCTGTCATTTAGAATGGAAGGGAAAGTAAGTGTTTCTCAGATAAGTTCAAGTTCAAGGAGTTCATCATCACCAAACCCTTATTATATGGAATGTTAAAGGGACTTATCTAAGAAAAAGAAAATAAAAAATATGACAGTAAAAAGACAGCAAACTCACATTTATTAACAACCACACCTAAAACAAGAAAACAATTAGAACAGGGACAGAAACACAGAAATGGAGATCACATGGAGGTTAGCAAAAGGGGAGTGGGAGGATGACAGGGGGGAAAAGGTACAGAGAATAAATAGTATAGACAGTGGGTAGAAAATAGGGGGAGGGCAAGAATAGTGTGAGAAATGTAGAAGCTAAAGAACTTATGACACATGGACATGAACTAAAGGTGGGGAATGTGGGTGGGAGCGGGTGTTCAGGGTAGAGGGGAATGAAGGGGGAGGAATGGAACAACTGTAACAGCATAATCAATAAAATGTTATTTTTAAAAATAAGTAAAAAATAAAAACAAAAAATGTCATCTATTTTTTTCTGTGGAACTTTTAACGTTTGCATGGATAGACCTGGAGAACATTCTGCTAAGTGAAATAAGCCAGTCAGAGAAAGATTGATACCAAATACCATGCAATTTCATTTAAATGTAGAATCTAATGATTTAGTTATGTGACTTCTATAGCATCCTTAAAATTACACATCCATCTTTATTAGAACACTCTCAGTCAAAGGAAACACCACTTTGTGAGGTGCTGAATTTTATCTTAGTGTAACACAAGAGAATTATCTTCCATATTAAGTAAAAATAAACATCTCTGATTATTTTATTCATGATCCTCTATCTAGTTTTTGTTAGCGATCATAAAAATAAAGTCCAGAAGATGACAGACACTATGATTAAAACAGAAATAATGAGTGTAAGACAGAATTTAGCCTGTGGTAGGAGATGAAGTAAAATCAGAGACAGGCATAAGCCTAATCAGTAAATAGGACAATTTGCTAGCACACAAATCAACGGATTCTCATTTCTCATTTCTGAGTGGATGATTTCTAAATGAATGACCCTCATGGGTATTATTGCCTCACAGATCTGATTTCACATAAGGTGACTACTGTTGTAGCTTGAATAGCATTCCCATCTTTATGAAGCCTGACCAGTGTGACTGCTCAGATTTCTGTTGTTATTAAATAAACAATGAAATAACATGTCTACTTACTTTTCTTGTGCATATATACAATAAACACTTGCCCAGTTATGTAATCTGAATGTCTAACTGTCTGTTAGCTGTTTAAAATTAAATAGTAAGGTCAACAAGGATGGTGGTGACATAGGTGGGAGCTGAGCCCACATGCTCATGCACCCAACTGGGACACCCAGCTGATTTTTCAAAAACAGAGTGAACAGACAACATAATCCCAGTTGATATGAAGTTCGGAAGACAAAGAGTGCAGAGGACACTTAAAAATGGCCAGTAAGGAGATTTTGTAGGTTGACAGCGAAGTTCCCCAGGCCTTTCAGCCAAGACCATGGGATCACTGGCGGAGAGATGGGTCAGTGATAGCAGCCCAGCAGCTCCATCCCCTCCAAAAATGAGGAAGTCTCAGGGCCACCTGGCCTCTTAAAGTTGCTGGGGGATAAAAATGCCCTTAGTGACATAAAGCCTTCAATGTACCCTGGCTGGGGCAGTGGTCGCTGGCTGGAACAGTGCCAGAGAAATTGGGGTGCCTGGTGAAACCTGGAGAGCTGGGAGAACAGAGGGGCCTTGACTGGCCCTGACCCAGATAGACTCTAGACTGGTCAGAGAGGTGATCTGTATGGAAAGTCAGGTGCTTGGTAGGAGTGGTAGGCAGTACCCAGGGGACTTTTTCTAAAGATAATCACAGCTCTTGTGTAGGGGCCTCGGATACACAGGGACCTCACACATGCAACAGCCAAGCCAGTGAAGAGGGAGGATTAGGGGCACAATTTGCTCCTAAGGGTTGGAACCTGGGTACTCGTGGATATTATAGCACAGACTGAGCCATCTCCTCTTGGAACAACATGAAAGGGGAAAAAGACTGGAGTTCAGCAACCTTCTGCCTGCAGGATCCTGCAAAACCAGACTAGTGGCTTTAAAATCAGGAAGAAGCTTATTTTTTTTTTCAAGAGTAACATAGTAAGACCTGTAACTGTGAAAAAAAAAAGAGATGGATCCAGAAACAAGTAAGAAGGTGAACATCAACAGCTGAGACAAATTTCACTTTGCTCACATTCAGAAAATGCATGTTTCTTCTATTTCTCATCTTTCCACTTATTTACTTTTTTGCTTGATTTTCTTGTTTAATTTGATTTTTTATTCTTCCATTAGTATTTTAATTTATGTCATTCACATCACCTGTTTTCCAAATAACACATTACTCTTGGTCTTTTATTTTTACTCTTTTCATTCACATTACAAAATTTGATATGTCTTCTCATACTATTGTTATTCCAAGTCACAAACAACATCCTTCCTCTGGTCTTAATCCATTACACCATCTTCCTGAGCTTTACTACTGTTGTGGTTAACTTTATTTTCTCTTGCACTACATCCATCAAGTTTCTATTGCTTATTCTCACCCTTTCTCCTCCATCTAATCTCGCATAAGCACTCTTCTTTCTTAACTCAGTTAACTTTTTCCCCTTCTAATAAGAGTGTTATTTCTTTTTCATCTTTCATTAACAGTGGCTAGTTGAGTGAAATATCACAACTATTTCAGTACTTCTACAGAGGACCCCCTATTTCTTCCCTACTTGTTTGTACTTTAAATCCTATAGTATCCTCTCCTACTGGCTTAGTCCATTCTGCCTTCACCCTGCCCCTGACAAGTTGAGTAATAAATTTTATTTTATTGCTTTTTTCTCTCCTTTTATTTTAATTTTTTTCTTTCTTTTTTCTCCTTTCTCAACCTTGGTATTACTCCTACTCATATTAGCTTGCTTCTGCCATCCTCTCAAAATCATCTTCCCTTACTGTTGACATCTCACATTCACTTTTTGCTTTTCTACAATATTCTTATTTCCATTCCATCTTTATTAAACTTCATTTAAGTGTTGTTGTTATCCACCCTGTGCTTTTTATGCAATTGTGCTCCTGTTTGTCCAGTACTTTTTTAATTTTACTTCAAACATCATAGTATACACTTCTCTCTTCTTACCCCCTTGTTTCCATCACAGTATTGTGTTTTACTTACCTTCTAAATTTTGCTCTCTCCCTTTCTTTGCCAAGGTTCTTTCCTAATTCTTTTCAATGCTCCTCTCTCGGCAAACAAAACATTTCCCCCTCTTTTAGTCATCTTATATCCCCTTTGTCATATATTATAATATTCATAATCTCTCTTCACCTTTATGAATCTTAGTTAAATTGTATTTGAGACTGCTGAGGTGGTAGGGGGTTCTTTTGGCTGACATAGGTTTTGTTGACTGGCAATGCTGCTTTGTTAACCAACACCTATACAAAAGCATACAGGACAAGGTTGGAGTTGAAAATTCCAGCATATGTGATGGATGGGAGAACCAAAAACAAAGGCACTACCAACAAGTAAAGCCCAAGTGCAAGAAAAGAGCCAACAAAAATGGAAGAAAGGGCAAGCGAAGAGCATCCAGACAAAGAGATCAAAAGGACTGCACTACTGAGTCCTAAAGAACTCCTAAAACAGAATTTCACTGCATGAAGACAGCAGACAAAGCAGATCATCTGGAATTGCAGAAACAAACAAAAAGAGTCACCTAAAATGGGAAGATAAAGAACCAGCAATCAAAAGGAATGGGAGATCCCCCAGTAAAAGAGCTAAAGGAAATAGAGACAAGCAAACTATCAGATATAGAATTCAAAAAAATGGTTATAAGAATGTTCGAGGAAATCACTAGCAACTGCAAGGAACTGAGTAGGAACTACAACAGCATGAAAAAGGTAATTGAAAATATAAACAAGAACCAGGAAAATGAATATAATATTTGAAAAAATATACTCGAAGAAATTACATCCTTATAAGATGAAGCAGAAGACCGAATTATTGAACAGGGGAAAAAAGTAGAAAGAAATACCCAGGTAGAGCAGCTGTATGGAAAAGATACTCAAAAAATATGAAGATAGTTTAAGGGAACTGCAAGACAACATGAAATACAACTTTTGAATCCTAGGAATCCTAGAAGGAGAAGAAAAAGAGCAGGGGACATAAAACCTGTTTGAAAAAACAATGGCAAAAAATGTGAAGAGGGGAAAAGGCATGCAAGTTCAGGGAGCATAGAGGGTTCCAATCAAGATAAAACAAAAGAAGCCTACCCCAAGACACATGATAATTGAAATGCTAAATTTTATGACAAAGAGAGAATCTTAAAGGCAGCATGGGAGAAACAGGAAGTAATGCACAGGGGAGCTCTGATAAGGCTGGCAGCTCATTTCTCAACAGAAGCACTACAAGCCAGAAGGGAATGGCAAGAAATATTCCAAGTAATGAAAAACAAAATCCTTCAACCAAGACTACTGTAACCAGCAATGCTCTCAATTAAAATGGAAGGTGAAATAAGAATTTTCCCAGACAAAAGAAGTCTAATAGAATACAACCCCGCCAAAACAGCATTGCAAGACAAGCTAAAGAAGCTCCTTTAAGAAGATTAATGAAGAGTGAGAAAAAGAGGTATATAAGTAGAAAAGGGTGAGATGGCAATAAATAAGTACCTATCAATATTACCTTAAATGTAAAAGGATTAAATGTCCCAATCAAAAGATATAGGGTAGTTGAAAAGGTAAGAAAACATGACCCACACATATGCTACCTACAAAAGAACCATCTCAGAACAAAAGACCTACACAGGCTGCAATGGAAGGTTTTGAAAATGGACAGGGAAAAAAAGCAAGGGTAGTGATACTTATATCAGACAAATAGACTTCAATACATAGGCAATAAAAAAAAAAGTACCAGAAAGACACTTTAAAATACTCAAGGGAAGAATCCATCAAAAAGACATAAATATTGTAAACATATATGCATCCAACATAGGAGCGCCCAAATATATAAGGGAAATCTTGGAGGACTTCAAGAATGAGATAGATAGCAACACACTTATAGTAGGAGATTTTAACACCTCATTGTCAACAATGGATAGATTTTTCAAACAAAATATCACCAAGGGCATTGGACAATGCCCTAGATCAAAGAGACAACTGAATATAAATATATATATTATATAATAATTATATATTATATAATAATTATATATTACATAATAATTATATATTATATAATAATTATATATTACATAATAATTATATATTGTATAATAATTATATATTACATAATAATTATATATTGTATAATTATTATATATTACATAATAATTATATATTGTATAATTATTATATATTGTATAATTATTATATAATATATAATTTATATAATATATATATTATATCCTTTCATCCTAAGCAAGCAAAATACACATTCTTCTCAAATGAACATGGAATCTTTTCAAAGATAGATCACATGAGAGGACACAATACAAGACTCAAAATATTCAAGAAAATTGAAATCATATCAAGCATCCCCACAGACCACAAAGTCCTGAAATTGAAAACCAACCTCAATGAAATAACTAAAAATTATTCAAATACATTTAGATTGAATAGCATGCTATTAACAATGAATGAGTTAATAATGAGATCAAGAAAGAAATCAAAAGGCATCTTGAACCAAATGAAACAGAACACACACAGCCCAAAACTTATGGGACACAGTGAAGGTATTCCTGAGAGGAAAATTCATGATGATACAGGCCTACCTAAAAAAGGTATAAATATTTCAAAGAAATTATTTAACCCTGCAGCTATAGGAACTGGAGAAACAACAACAAAAACAACACAGAGCAAGTACAAGGAAAGAAATAACCAAGATCAGAGAAGAATTAAATGACATAGAGACTAAAAGAAGAATTCACAGGAACAATAAATTTAGAAGCTGGTTCTCTGAAAAGTTAAACCAAGTTGACAAGCCTTTAATCGGACTCTTCAGGAAAAATAGAGAGAAGACCCAAATAAATAAAATCGTAAAAGAAAGAGGAGACATTGCAACAGAAACAGAAAGGATTGTAAGAAATTGCTAAAAACAAGAATTGGCCAAGAAACTTGAAACCAAGGGTTAAATGAACAAATTTCTGGAAAAATATAATCTTTCAAAACTGAATCAAAAAGCAGCAGAAAGCCTTAAAAGACTAATAGCACTTAAATTGAAGCCATAATCAGAAAACTCCCACCACACAAAATCTGTGGGCTAGATGGTTTTACAGGAGAATTTTACAAAACATTTAAGGGCAAACTAACCAATATCCTTCTCAGACTATTCCAAAGGTTCCAAGAAGAGGGAAGACTCCCAAACTTTTTTAATGAGGCCATAATCATCCTAATCCCAAAGCCAGATAAAGACACAACAAAGAAATAAAACTACAGGTCAATATCACTGATGGACATCAATGCTAAAATCTTCAACAAAATATTGGCAAACAAGATCCAGCAACACATTAAAACAATCATATATCATGATCAAGTAAGTTTGTCACAGGGATGCAAGCATGATACAATATTCACAAATCAATAAATGTAATAAATCACCTAAATAAAAGTAAATACAAAAATCACATAATCATATCAATAGATGAAGAAAACCCATTTGATAAGGAACAGCACCCATTTTTGATAAAAAAAAAACATTCAGTTAAGTGGATGTAGAGAGAGCATACATCAGTGTAATAAAGGGCTTATTACATGAGAAAGGCCGCAGGTAACTCATACTCAATGGGCCAAAACCAACAGCTTTTGCACTAAGATCAGGTACAAGACAAGGATGTCCACTTTCACCACTTTTATTATACATAGTATTAGAAGCCTTAGTCGCAGCAATCAGACAATTAAAAGAAATAAAAGGCACCTAAATTGGAAAGGAGGAAGCAGAGTCATAATTTGAAGATGACATGAAAGTATACATAGAAAATCCTATAGTTTCCACCAGAAAACTACTCAACCTAATACATGACTTTTGTAAAATAGTGGGATACATAGTTAATATCCATAAATTGAAGGCATTTTTGTACACCAACAACAAAATATCAGAAGCAGAAATCAGAGGAAAAATCCCATTTGCTATAGCAAGGAGAAAAATAAACTACCTATGAATAAACCTAACCAAGGAGATAAAAGACCTGTACACAGAAAACACAAAACACTGAAGAAAGAAATTAAGGAAGACACAAATAAATGGAAGCATACACCATATTCATCAGTTGGAATAATTAAAATCATCAAAATGTCCATAATACCCAAACTAATTTTTAGATTCAACACAATCTCTATTAAAATAGCATATTTCACATATAGAGAACAAACATTTCAGAAATGTACATGGAACCATAAACAACCCTAAATAACTACATTAATTTTGAGAAAAATAAACAAAGTAGAAAGATCACAATACCTGATATCAAAGAATATTACAAGGCCACTGTGATCAAAACAGACTGATGCTGGCATAAGAAAAAATACATAGATCAATGGGAGACAATAGAGAGTCAGGAAGTAAAACCATGTCTGTATGGTCAATTAATATTTACAAATGAGGCAGGAGCATAAAATGAAGTAAAAATAGCCTCTTAATCAAAAGGTGTTCTGAAATCTAGACAGGTACATGCAAATAAAGGAAACTGAACCACTAACATACACCATTCACAAAAATAAACTCAAGATACATAAAAGATTTAAATATGAGTCACTATGCTACAAAAGTCCTAGAGGAGAACATAGGCAGGAAAATCTCAGAAATTCCTTGCAGCAATGTTTTCACCAATATGTCCCCTAGACAAAGTGCCATAAAGGAACAAATAAACAAATGAGACTTCATCAAATTAAAAAGCTCATGCATGACTAAAGGAAACATCAGCAAAATGAAAAGGCAATCAACCATATGGGAAAATATATTTGCAAATGATTTCTCAGACAAAGGTTTGATCTTTCAAATATATAAAGACTTCTCACAACTCCACTTCAGGAAGGCAAACAATCCAATAAAAATATGGGCAAATGACCTGAATGGATCCTTCTTCAAGGAGGACATAGAGAGGGCCCACAGAAATGTGAAAGGATTTTCAGCATCAGTTGCCATCAGAGAGATACAAATTAAAACCACCATGAGGTACTGCTTCACACTTTCATGATGGCTGTCCTAAAGAAATAAACAAATAACAAGTTATGGTGAGGTTGTAGAGAAAAGGGAAACCTAGTATGCTGTTGGTGGGAATGAACACTGGTGCAGTCACTGTAGGAAACAGTATGGAATTTCCTAAAAAATCTGAGTGGAATGGGCTTATGACCTGGCAATTTCACTGTTTGGATTATACCCTAAGAATCCTGAACCACCAATTCAAAAGAACGTGTGCACCCCAATGTTCATGGCAGCACAGTTTACAATAGCCAAGTGCTGGAAGCAACTTAAGTATCCATCAGTAAATGAGTGGATCAAAAAAAAATGTGGCACATTTACACAACAGAATACTGTACAGCATAAAGAAAGAAGGAGCTCCTAACCTTTATGACAGCAGGGATGGATATGGAGAGCATTATGCTAAGTGAAATAAGACAGGCAGTGAAAGACAAATACCATGTGATTTCACCTATAAATGAAACCTAATCAACAAAACAAACAAGCAAGAATGGTATAACCAGAGACATTGAAATAATGAACAAACTGACAGTAGCCAGGGGGTAGGGGGGAGGGCATATCAGGGCAAAGAAGGGGATACATTTTCAAGAAACAATATAAAGGACCCATGGACAATGCCAAAGATGGATAGGATTGAGAGTGGGAGGTAAGGGTGTGTGGGGTTGGGGAGGGTGGTGCAGGGCAAGTGGATACATGTGTGCTTGAACAACAATAAAAAATTAAATTAAATAGTAAAATAAAAACCATATGGAATATAGAATTTTTAGATTATATAATCATTTACAATCAGTTTGTAATCCTCATTATGCTCCTAGCATATTTATAGCTTGTGTTGTTAGTAGATTGTGTAATATGTTATGTCTTTTTTAATAAATGACAAAAAAATGGGACCAAAAAGTAGCTTAAAATTGAACTGCTAATTGATAGAAATATATTTATGAATATAGTATGTATCTGGTTGAAAAATATTAAAATAAAAACAAACTTCATAATCATACCATCATTCAAAGCATATTTCTCCATCTTGGCCACTGTCTTATCATTTTAAACCTGATTAAATGCCTTTCTTAATGCACTTAAAACAAGTGAAAGATAATGATTATTGTATTGTGTGCATATCTTACATCATGTTAAAATATAATAGAGAGAAAACATGCACTGTAAACTCAGATATTATGGGTTTGAATACTAGATCTCAAACCTAAAGGCTGTGTAATCTCAGACATATTACTTAATTTATCTGGGCTCTGATGTCTTCATCCATAAGGTGAGGATGATAATAACAGATTCTACCATGTGTATATTAATGCATATAAAATACTACTGTAGAAAATTTTTTACTCTTCAAGGAGATTCAAATATATTTTGCTAACTTTTAAATCTTATGAGGCAGCTGAAGAACTCATTACTTACTCCAACTTAAAAGTAAGGAACACCTTTAACAGGAACCTAATCAATAAAACAAACCAACAAGCATAATATAACCAAAGACACTGAAATTGAGAACAGACTGACAGTCACCAGAGGGGATGGGGGAGGAATTTCAGGGGAAAAGTGGAAGGGTTTAGAGCAACAAGTATAAAGGACACATGGACAAAAACTAAGGGGGGTGGAAATGGGAGGGAGGTGGGGAGGGCCAGGGCAGCGGGCTGGGATGGGAGTAAAAGACAGAAAACTGTACAAGAACAACAATTAAAATAAATTTTTAAAAAAGTAAGGAACATGTCACATCGCTTGTTAACATTAGAATTAGGCCTAGAAACTGTTGCATTTTATCTATTTTTTTGTGGTGAATATGTTGCATTTAATAACAGCAAAGACAGCCAAAACTATTTTATAATTTATTTTGAAATATTTCAGGATGGACATACTTTTATTCTAATACAGTTTCATTAGCTTTTTTTTCATTTCCTAAATAGATTATAATAAGCAAAATATGTTTCAGCGAACACTTAGCCTTCAAATGAACTTATAATGTACCTTTAGCCACCTTTCTTTCATTTTTATCCAATAAGAATTTCTTAAGGCCTAAGCTAATTCTAGACAGTAAATTAGGAAGCTGAAAACAACACTGTCATTTTCTAGCACTATTTGGTGAATCTGTTAACTAATTTTTCTAAGTGCTATGATAGTAAAAATGTCTTTTTTCCTCACAAATAATCTGTTCAGAATTACAACACTTTCTGTGCATATATTTGGAAAGCAAAGGGAAATAAGCTGTATAAATATTGCATTTTATTTTGTTTGATTTTAACCTTGTATTTAAGAAACAATTAGAGATTTTGAGAGAAATGGTTATAAACAAGATGGAATAGACATACATCTTATTCCTCTCACTAAGTACAGTTATAAAAATACTGGATATTATATATAAAACAGGCATTAGAAGAGTCTTAAAGGATAAGAAAATAAGGTAAAGTAACTAGGGAACTAGGAAACCAGAGCACAACTCTATGGTGATAACCATGGACTTTTGTTCTTATCTCCTATATCCCAGACTGGATAACTAAGGATGCAGCAGCCCAAGAATAGGTTGTTTTAAATTTGTTTGCTTATTTGTTTGTCTTATGTGACAGGGGAAACATTTCAATAAATCCCTATTTTCAGTAGTTAAAGTACCATGAATAGAGAAGCCTAGCTAGAAAAAAAAAATACACTGAGATAATAGCCATCCTACTGTAGCCAAATAACACAGAAAACAGTAGTACTATACCTAATTCATCAGCAAGCACAAAGAGGGAGCCTGCAACTGTACTGTTGCTCTGATGTAAAGAGGCAAACATCTGCTTCCCCATACCATCCACTATGGTGGTATCAGATAAGAATTACTCTTGAGCTCGAACTTTCATTGCTGACAGGTAGTCACTGGGCACCCTTCCCTCTTGGAATCATTGGAGAAGATACACAGTACCTGGACTTCCACACCACAGTTGGCAGTGTGCAAGGACTCTTCCAAACCAATGTGATGTCAGAAAAGGCATAAGACAAGCTATAACATGCACCACAAATAAGCAGTATTTGAGACCCTATTTCTTCAGTGCAATGAATGCCATGTGGAGAACAATAAAAATGTCCCTCTCACCCAATATAACAGTGTGATCAGAAGCCTAGTGCATTACCTAAAATTTCAACCTCATCTAACAGTAATAAGGTGCTCCTCCCATACTGAAGTATAGAGAGGGTATATGAATAATATGAATTTTCCATTTTCACTTAAAAATAAAGAGGCAGCAGCCCCTCTTCCTTACACAGTTTGATTCTAGAAGTCTGTTAACACAGGATTTATGTAAGATCAGTAATATCCAAAATATCCATGATACAACACAATCATTCCTTATACAAAGAGCCAGTCTCATCTTCAATGAGAAAAAGCATTCAAAAGATGCTTTGAACAATAAAGATAATACAAATATTAAATTATCTATTTTAAATCAGTTATAAAATGCTTCAATGAGCAATATAGACAATATTGAAAATAAATAACAAAAGTAAGCCTCAACAACAAAGTACCAGCAAATAAATAGAACATATAAAGGAAAACAAAAACCACAGCCCTGGCTGGTGTAGTTCAATGGGTTGAATGTGGGCCTGAGAACCAAAGCATGCAATACAGTTGGATTCCCAGTCAGGGCACATGCCTGGGTTGCAGGCCAGGTCCCCAGTAGGGGGTGCACTAGAGGCAACCGCAGATTGATGTTCTGCTCCCCTTCTTTCCCCCTCCCTTCCCCAGTCTCTAAAAATAAATAAATAAAATCTTAAAAAAAGAGAAAAGAAAAAAAAAACAAATGTGTATTTTAGTACTGAAAAATACATTAACCAAACTGAAATGACTCAACAGCTCAATATAGAGGACCCAAGAAAGAGTAAACAAAGATAGAACAATAGAAATTAAACAATCAGAACAACAGAGGGAAGATGTTTTTAAAGAGTACCACGTAGCAACTAGAAAATGAGTAATTCCTGGATGTCTAATGCACCGCATAGTAACTATTATCAGCAATAGTGCATTATATAGTTCAAAATTGCTAGCTCTGGCTGCTGTAGCTCAGTGGATTGAGCATGGGCCTGTGAACCAAAGGATTGCGGTTCAATTCCCAGTCAGGGCATATGCCTGGGTTGCAGGCTAGTTCCCAGGAAGGGATGTATGAGAGGCAACCCTACATTGATATTTCTCTCCCTCTTTCCCTCTCTCCTTCTCTTCCCCTCTAAAGATAAATGTTTAAAAAAAAGAAACAGGTGTAACCAAAGAAGTGCAAGAAATGTGGGCTAAAAACTAAAAAAAAAAAAATTAAAATAAATAAATAAATATTTAAAAATTGCTAAGAAACTAGATCTTAGATGTTCTCACCACAAACACATGATAGAGATGTTATCTAAAATCAAAAATTTAATTATGTTGTATTATATAAAAATATCAAATCAATACCTCACATACCTGAAATTTACACAATATTATTATGTGAAGTATATCTTGATATAAACTCATGCATATATAAGAAACATATAAATTATATCAAAATGATTTCAAACAAAAAAGGATGACTGAATCATGAAGACTTAACAATTGCAAATATTTATGTACCAAACTAAACAGACCAGAAATTACATAATTGAAGGTACAAGTGAAAAATTCATGAAGAATACTTTAAAATTGTAATACTCTATTTTTAATTTTATCTCTATTGTATTTTTCCACCACCATTTAGTCCCCTCTTATTTTTAACAATGATTAAAAAAACTAGGTAGATCAACAAGGAAGTGAAATACTTGAATGACCCTATAACCACCTAGATCTATTTACACTCCATACAACAACAGAAAACACATGCTCATTATTATCAAGTTTATATAGAACAGTCTCCACAACCGACTATATGTTAGACTCTAAAGCAAGTGTCAATAGATTTAAAAGAAAGGAAATTGCCCTGGCTAGTGTATCTCAGTGGACTGAGCACAGGCTGCAGACCACAGTGTCAATGGTTGGATTCCCAATCAGGGTACATGCCTGGGTTGCTGGTCAGGTTCCCAGTAGGGGGAATGTGAGAGGCAACCATACATTGATGTTGCTCTCCCTCTCTCCTTCCCTTCCCCTCTCTCTGAAAATAATAAATAAAATTTTTAAAGAATACAAATAAAAGAAAGGAAATAATACAAATATTTTCTAACCACAAAGAAATAAAATTAAAAATGAATAACAGCCTTGGCTGGTGTGGCTCAGTGGATTGAGTGCCAGCCTGCAAACCAAAGGGCCACTGGTTCAATTCCCAGTCAGGGCACATGCCTGCGTTGCAGGCCAGGTTCACAGTAAGGAGCACGTGAAAGGCAACCACACATTGATGTTTCTCTCCCTCTCTTTCTCACTCCCTTCCCCATCTCAGAAAATAAATAACTAAAACATTTTTTGAATGAATAACAAGGACATTCAGGAAATTCGCCAAGTGTGCAGAAATTTAAAGACACATTAAATAACTCATGGGTCAAAGAACAAACCACAAAGTAAAGCAAAAAATATTTTCAAAAAATAAAATAGAATCACTGTATACAAAAAATGTATTGGATGCAGCAGAGGGCACTGCACAGAAGAACATTTATAGCTGTAAATACATATATTTAAAAACAACAAATATCTACAATTAATAGCGATCTTCTAATTTATGATACTAAAAGGGATGTGCAAAGCAGACACAAATCAAGCAGATGGAAGAAAATAATAAAGTTTACAGGAGAAATAAAATATAGACAGAATAGAAAGAATAATATAAAACAATAGTTGATTTATCAAGAAATTAGCAAAATTGACAAAACATTAACTAAATACTATAAAAAGTATATATATATATATATATATATATATATATATATATATGACCTAGATAAATGAACAAATCCTAGAAACACAAAAGTTACCAAAACTAACTCAAGAGATAAAAGGAAATCTGAGTAGACCTACACCAAGTATAAACATTAGATTAGTTATTTAGAACCTCCCTGAAAGAAAAGTCTAGAAATCGAAGGTTTCACTAATTTTATCAAATGTTAAAAAAATTACAAACTCTTCAAAAATTGTCAAAATATGACAGACATCAAAAACAATAAAACAATATCCTGTATTAATATACATACAAACATCTTCAACAAAGTACCAGTAAATGAAATTCAGTAAAATATAAAATTGATTGTACAGCAAGACAAAATAAGATTTTTTTCTTGAATGCAAGGTTGATATCACATTTGAAAATCAACTAGTGTAATACATTATACCATATTAAGAGTATAAAGGACAAATCCCACTTATAGCAATAGATGAAGAAAAGACATTTAACAAAATACAACAGAATTGTATAATTAAAAAAAATTCAACAAACTAGGAGATTGTGAAGAGAAGGAAACTTCCTCAAATCGATAAAGGGCATATACAAAAATCCCAGAGCTAACATCATTCTTAATTGTGAAAGACTGGATGCCTTCTTCATAAGTTAATAAAGAGGATATTCATTTTTGGCATATATTTTCAACATTGTACTTGCAGATCTATCTAGCTAGAACAATTGGTAAGAAAAATAAATAAAATTTATCTTTAGATAGTATATAAAATACATTATATATACATTTAAATATGTAAAATCATATCTACTAACAGTAAACGATATATGAATGAAATTATGATAATTACACTTACAAAGACAAACAATTAGAAATAAATTTAACAAAAAAAAAGTATAAAACCTGTACAAATTAAAACTCAAAACCATCTTTGAAATAAATTTTTATAGGTGTAAAAAATCTAATTACATTCCATTTTCATTAATAAGAACACTAAATTTTAAGGATGGCAATGCTCCCAAATTGATGTACAGATTTAACATAATCTCTGTCAAAATCCCAGCTGCCTACTCAAAAATTGACCACCTGATCCTGAAATTCATAAAACATTTTAATGAACACAGAGCAGCCAAAACTACAATGTGAAAGAGCATAGTTGTTCAAATCACAGTGTGATTTAATAACTTACTATATTGTTACAGTAATGAAGACAATATGATTGGATATAAATAGGTATACAACTCAATGGAATTGTATTGAGAGTACAGAAATAAACCCTTATGATCACAGTCAATTGATTTTTATTTTTATTGTTCTTCAATTACAAATATCCCCATTTACCCCCATTACTCTGCCCCAGCCTACCCACCCCCACCTTCCATATTCAATCCTCCCCCCTCCCTGTTGTCTTTGTCCATGGGTCCTCTATCCATATTTCCTGATGACCCTTCCCCTTCTTTTCACATAATCCCCCTCCCCTCTGGGTACTGTCAGTTTGTTCTTTATTTTCATGTTTCTGGTTCTATTTTGCTCACTTGTTTGTTTTGTTGATTAGGTTCCACTTATAGTTGAAATAATATGGTATTTGTCTTTCACTGCCTGGATTATTTCACTTAGCATAATGCTCTCCAGTTCCATCCATGCCATCACAAAGGATAGGAGCTCCTTTTTCCTTTCTGCTGCCTAATATTCCATTGCATAAATGCACCACCGCTTTTTTTTTTATCTACTCACTTACTGAAGGGCAGTTAAGCTGTTTCCAGCAATTAACTATTGTAAGTTGCACTGCTATGAACATTGGGGTGCATAGGTTCTTTTCACTTGGTCTTTCAGGATTCTTAGTTTATAATGCCAGCAATGAAATTGCCAGGGCAAAAGGCAATTGATTTTTATAAGGGTGCCAAAACAATTCAATAGAGAAAAAGTAATTTTTTCAAAAAAAAAAAAAAAAAAAACAGTGCTGGGGCAGCAGAGTATTCACCCACTATAGAATGGAATTGAATCATTTCATATATAAGAATTAACTGGAACTGGAGAGCATTATGCTAAGTGAAATAAGTCAGGCAGTAAGAGACAAATACCATATGATCTCATCTTTAACTGGAACATAACCAACAAAAGAAAAAAGCAAGCAAAGTATAACCAGAGACTTTGAAATTAAGAACAGTTTGACAGTAACCAGAAGGGAAGTGGGAGGGGATAATGGGAGAAGGGATTTTCAGGAACAACTATAAAGGACACATTGACAAAACCAAGGAAGGGTGGAAGCAGGGGAGTGAAGTGGGTTTAGCTGGGCTGGGGGGGAGTGGTGGGGGGAAATGCAGGCAAATATAATTGAACAACAATAACATATTTTTTAAATATTTTTAAAATAAATAAATAAATAACTGAAAATGGATGATAGACCTAAATGTGAGAATTAAAACTAAACTGCCTAGAAGAAAATATTGAAGTGAATATGGTCTCATAGTAGGCAGTAATTTCTTAGTTATAATACCATAAGTGCCAAGTGTCCAGAAAAAATTATAAATCAGACTTCATCGAAATTTAAAATTTTGTGTTTTATTAAAGTAAAAATTCAACCCACCTAATGGGGAAATATTGTCAAATCTTATATCTGATAAGAAACATGTGTCCAGAATATATAAAGAACAATTACAATTCAATAGATAGATAACCAAGTTTGAGTAATAGCCGAACTTTTTGAATAGACATTTCTTCAAGGAAGATACATGAGCCAACCAGCACATGTAAAGATGCTCAATATCATTAGTCAAATGAAAACACATATAAAACCCACAATAAGATACCACTTCACATCCACTAAAATGGTGAAGACAATGAAAAGTGAGTGAGAGAGAGAGAGAGAGAAAAGAAAGAAAGAAAGAAAGAGAGAGAGAGAGAAAGAAAGAAAGAAAGAAAGAAAGAAAGAAAGAAAGAAAGAAAGAAAGAAGAAAAGAAAAGAAAAGAAAAGAAAAGAAAAGAAAAGAAAAAAGAAAAGAAAGACAATTAGTAGTATTGGCAAAACTGTAGAGAACTTGGAACCCTTATACATTGGTGGTGGGAATGTGAAATAGTGTCAAATTATTGGAAAACAGTTGGTGATTCCTCAGAAATACATTGATTTATTAAATGACCCAGCAATTTTTCTCCTCTGAAAGTCAACTATGCATCCACACAAAAACTTCCACAATAACCATGGCAGCATTATTCATAATATCCAAAAGAGCAACAACAAAAATATCTATCACTGATGAATGGATATAGAAAAAGATGGTGTATTCATACAATGGAATACTAAATGGCAAGAAAAATGAAGTTCTAATGCATGCTACAATATAGACAGAATTGTGAACATTATATTCAGTGAAAGAAGTAGGAAACAAAAGTGTAGTTGTAAAATTCCACTCATATAAAACGTCCAGAATCATGAAATGCAGAGAGACAGAAAATAATTTATAAGCACTTCTCATTTTACTGAGCTGTGCAGATATTGTGAATTTTGTGAATTGAGGTTTGTTGCAACCATGTGTTGAGCTAGTCTGTAGTCATCAATCATTTTAACAGTATTTTCTCAGTTTGTGTCTGTGTCACAATTTAGTAATTCTCACAATATATCAATATTTTTCATTATTATTATTATTTTATCTGTTATGGTGATGCTCTGTGATCAATAATCTGTGATGTTACAGTTATAATTGTTTGAGAACATCACAGATTACACCCATATAAGACAGAAAACTTAATTGATAAATATGTGTGTTCTCACTGTTCCACCAAATGGAAGTTCCCCTGTATCTTTCTCCTTGTCCTCTGTCCTCCCTATCCTCTGAGTTACAACAATATTAAAATTAGATCAATTAATATCTCTAAAATGGTCTCTAAACTTTCAAGTGAAGAGTTACATGTCTCTCATTTTACATCAAAATCTAAAAATAATTAAGCTTAGTGAGGAGGCATGTTGAAAGCCAAGATATGTATACAATATGCAAAGCCCATAGAACAGACAACAATGTGGTGAAGGCCAGTTTGGGGGAGGGTGCTTCGTGGAGGGAGGGAAGTTCAGGGGGAGGGAAATAGGTGATACCTGTAATAGTGTCAACAATACAAAATAATAAAAAAATAAAAAAATAAGAAAAGAAAGCCAACATACTTTGACATCTAGGCCTTTTGTTCAAAACAGCCAAGTTGTAAATACAGAGGAAAAGTTCTTGAAGAAATAAAAAGTGCTACTCAAGTGAACACAAATGATAAGAAATTGAAACAATGTTATCATTGATATGAAGATTGATTTAGTGGTCTGGATAGAAGATAAAATTAGCCACAGTATTCCCTTAAGCCAAAGCCTAATCCAGAGCAAGCTCCTAAATCTCTGATTTTCTAAAGACTGAGAGACCAGGAAGCTCCATAAAAAAACTTCGAAATTAGCAGAGGTTGGAACACAAGGTTTAAGGAAAGAAGCCATCTCCATAATGTAAACATGCAAGGTAAAGCAGCAACTTCTGATATGGAAGTCACAACAGGTTATCCAGAAGATCTATCTAAGCAATAGTGGCTGCACCAAATTACAAATTATCAATGTAGATAAAACAGCGTTATATTTGGAAAAGATGTCATCTAGCACTTTCATAGACAGAGAAGTCTATGCCTGGCTTCAAGGCTTCAAATACAAGCTGAGTCTCTTGTTCATGACTAAAGCTACTGGTGACTAAGTTGTAGCCAAACCTAATTTAGCATTCTAAAAGTTCTAGGGCCCTTAATAATGATGTGTGATCTACTGCACTGGTACTCTATAAATAGAACAGCAAAGCCTGGATGACAGCACATCTCTTTACAATGTGGACAACCAAATTTTTTTAGCGTGCTGTTGAGACCTAATGCTCAAAGGAAAAAAAGAATCCTTTCACTTTCCCATTGACAATGTACCTGGTCACCCAAGAACTCTGATGAACATGTATAACAATATTAATATTTTATGCCTCCTAACACAACATAGCATTCCTTAGACCATGGATTAAGTAGTAATTTTTACTTTCAAGTCCTTATTTCATAAATACACTCTTGCAAGTCTATAGCTATCATAAACAGTCTTTCCTTTGATGAATGTGGGCAAAGTAAATTGAAAACATTATGGAAATAATTAACCATTATAGATGCAATTAAAAGCATTAATTATTCATGGGAACAGGTCAAAAAATTAGCATTAACAGGGCTTTGAAAGAAGTTGATTGCAACCCTCAAGGATGACTTTGAAGGGTTCAAAGCTTCAGTAGAGGAAGTAACTATGGGTGTGATGGAAATATCATGAGAACTAGAATTAGAAATGGAGCCTTGACAAGTTACTAAATTGCTATAATCTCAATATAAAACTTTAAGGAATGAGAATCTCCTTCTTATGGATGAGCGTAAAGAAAATGGTTTCTTGAGACTGAAACTAATGTTGGTGAAGATGCTCTGAAGACGTCGAAATAACAAAAGATTTAGAATATTACACACAGCTCTGGCTGGCGTAATTCAGTCTATCGAGCATGGTCTGCGAACCAAAGGGCCACAGGTTTGATTCCCAGTCAGGGCACATGCCTGGGTTGTGGGCCAGGTCCCCAGTTGGGGACATGTGAGAGGCAACCACACATTGATGTTTCTCTCTCTCTTTCTCCCTCACTTCCCCTCTCTAAAAAATAAATAAATCTTTTTTTAAAAAAAGAATATTACACACAGTTATTTGATAAAGTATCATCAGGTTTGGGGAAAATTAATTGTAACTTTGAAAGAACTGCTACAGTAGTCAAAACACTATCAAAATAGTGTATGCAATATAGAAGTTATTCATGAAGAGTCAATTAATGCAGCAAACTTCATTGTCTTATTGTGAGAAATTGCCAGAGCCACACCAATCTCAGCATCCAGCACCCCGATTAGTTAGCAACCATCAATATTAAGGTGATATCCTCTTACAGCAAAAATATTATAGCTCTCTGAAGGCTCAGGTAATGGTTAGCATTTCTAGCAATAACTATTTCAATGAAAGTATTTACATTGTTTTTGAGACATGATGCTATTGCAGATTTTATAGACTACAGCATAGTGTAATGATAACTTTTATGTGCACTGGAAACCCCCCCAAAAATATGTGGCTTGTTTTATTGCTGTATTCATTTTATTGTTGTAATCTGGAACCAAACCCAAAATATATCTGGTATCCCTGTATTGGCTGCCAAGGGATCAGGTACAGGGTAATTAATTATAGAGTAGCCCATGCCACTGGACACGCAGCATTTTAACCAGCATTTCACCCCAAGAAATTTATCTGCAACCATATAATGAACCCAAAAGACTGATTTGGGCTGAATTTATTGGTCAAATTAGAATCTAACAAGTTTAAAGTAGCAAACAGAGAGTAAATTACCTTTTCCAATAATAGTGCAATGAGAAGTCCTCACAGGCTTTCTCCAATGAAACGACCAAACCACTTTGTTCATTGCATGAACAAAGAGCCAGAGTGCAGGCATCTGTCCCACAGAGGGCACCTATTCCAGGTCACAGCATAATAATCAATAATATAGGTTACATTTAGTCAGGCAAACATTTTCAACCTTTTCACCTCTCCTTCCTATACACACTGAACCTTGAGAAAACATAAGTAACAGATCAAGTTGTACAAGAGATGAAACAGGAATATTAGATACAAGTAATTTCATCTGTTATTTTCAGCTTTTGAATCTGATTCAGGACAAGATTTCCCTATGTAGATATATAGAATTATTTAATTATAAGGTATAAGTTTTTTATTCAGATTACATTGGACTTCTTAATACATGTAAGCCTGTGTTAAAACTTGAAATTTACTAGGTAAGATAGGTTATTATCTGAAGCAATCATGAAGGGATAGAGATCTTATTAAATGGGTCTCAAAAGAATACAAACAAAAATAAAAAATTTGATGATTTACTTTACTTTATCTTATTCAATAAATTATTCTACTAATATATTTTTGAAATATTTCCAAAAAAGCATAAGGAATTATTTTAAACAAAACTAGAATATCTAAGTGCATTCAACTATTACTTTCCTTTTTTCAAATTTATTTAATTTATTGGGAAAATGATATCTCTATAGAAAAGTTCTTCTATGGATATTATAAATACTTAGAAGTAGGTTTTACTGAATAAATATGATGTGTACCAACTATATTTTTGGACAAGTGATTTGCATCTTTATTTTCTTAGAAAGAATAAATTAAAAGATAATGCTGTTTAGCAACAAAATTATATATGGTCCATGGAGAATCAATTATGAAAATTTTATCCTGACTTATTCTAAATGAAGTATCACATTATATTTAAAAAAACATTTTTTTCAGTTTTCAGTCCTGTAAGAAAATAACTCACATTTTGAATGATCTAGTTAATTTATTTATGAAAGAGTCAAAATAAGGATAGCATGCTTTCTCATCAAATATGTACATATATATAAAATGTGTTCTCAAAATTAATGCATTATGATAAAGTTACATTTTATATTATGTGTCTCACCTTAATAGACTGAGAATCTTTGGGACAGTGCCTGTGAATTATTCATTTCTTCATACCTAGCACATTGCCTCCCAGGGGTGTCCAACCTGTGGCACACAAGCTGCATGCAGCTCAGGATGGTTGTGAATGCAGCCCAACCAAAAATTGTAAATTTACTTCAAATATTATGAAGTTTTTTTTGTGATTAGGTGTTACAAAGTATTTACCATGTAGCCTAAGGCAACTCTTCTTCCAATGTGGCCTAGAGACACTAAAAGATTGGATACCCCGGGCCTAGGTCCTGGTACATGGTGGGATCCCCAGGAATTATTTAGATTCTAAATCAAATGAGTTGACAGAGGGATGTCAAACTCAAGGTTGCTTTCAAAGGGCTGAATATAAATTTAGGACTGTATAACTGTAACTACTGCTTAACAGTTAAGTGAGAGATTGGGTGCTGCTGCTGGGTAGAAACAAGGCGCCGAACAGGATAAAACAAGGTGGAGGGCCACCTTGTGTTTGCCACCTGTGATTTAGAATGAATGGAAGGGCAGATAACAGAAATAATTCAGTGAATAATTTCTGCTTATAGTCAAGAACCAGAGTGGTATAAATATCAAGAAAATTCCATTTTATGAGAATCCCAAACCTTTAACTGACTTAGAAATCCATACCCTTGTAAGAGCAAGGATCATGCTTAAGTGATCTTTGCATTCACTTGCATATCTAGCACTATGTTGTGAATATAGAAATTCCCCCATAGTGGTCTAAGGCATAGACTCCATGTGTTGTGTTAAATTCAATGGAGTGAATGCAATACAAGTGTGCTTTGATCCCTATAGCTTCCATTGCTCTTCATGTAGAATATTTTATTGTTTACTAGCTGAGCTCTTCTAGGGTTCCACCGAGGTATACACATGAGGGGGAAATAAAACAAAATTATGTAAGCCAGAGTCTTTGCGACCAACAGAATTCAGGTTATGATCTTTTACACTTCTTGCATCTTTCTCACTTCATAGCACATTTAGAGGCTATAAATTGTGTCAAAATGTTTTAATGTGAATATTGTCTCAAATAAACCTGGTGCTTTTATATTCCTTAATTATTGCAAAACTACTCAGCCTAGCCATGGAGGTTTAAATTGAGAAATAAATGGAATGAATCTACCCCTGCATTTGCATTAAGTCATAGAGACACAGTCTTCTATGTCTCTGTGCACCTACTTTTCAGCTCACAAAGTAGAGAAACACTGTTTTTCACCCATTTCTTTGCGAATATGTAAGTAAGGTTAACAAGTTTGGAAGCCAGATGCTCTCCATTGAAATGTTTCCACATATCTTTTTTTATTAGCTTGATCCTACATTTTCCTAAATGCTTCCCTAGAGGCCCCAAGTATTCCATAAATACCCTTCAAATGGCTTCCTCATCTAGCAGATTCTGGATCAATATTTGTAGTAAATAATTAGTGAATAATTTGCATTGAGCACTAACGATTGTCATTCTCAGGCCAATGCAGACCTGAAGTAAGTTTTTCTTGGCTTTATGCAGATTCTTTCTTGGGTTAATATATGAAAGGAATCAAATCAAGTAGCAAAGCTATACTATTGATTATATCTCACTAATATACTCTTTCTCATGGTGATATGACAGTCTACCAAGCTACTTTTCCAAGAAAAATTCAATTTAGCATTGAAAATGAGTGTTGGATGAATGGCAGTGACTCTTTATTCTTATTCCTGCTTTACATCTAAATTCCAAGCTGGTAGAACTAGGACATGTTTCTGTTGGTGTGGATTCTTTTTTCATGCCCTTAGAATGCAACATTCCAGTCTACAAAACTGAAAGAAAAGAGATTAATATAATTTTTATAGTGTATAGTTCCATTGTTTAAGATTTTCACTTCTGGCACTAAAATTGATTTAAATGCTGCCATTTGAAAACAATGAACTGAATTTAGTTCTACAATAATCACATGTGGCACTTGGAGAAAGAATTTAGCACTATAAAGTATTCTACATTTCTTTTAATTTAATTGGGTACAATGGCATATTTAGTTGTTATCAAGAGACTGAGTGATAAACAGAAATAAACAGAAATAAGTCTATG
Organism: Anoura caudifer; assembly: GCA_004027475.1. Taxonomy (NCBI): domain Eukaryota; kingdom Metazoa; phylum Chordata; class Mammalia; order Chiroptera; family Phyllostomidae; genus Anoura; species Anoura caudifer. The sequence goes on from PVKU01001719.1 coordinate 187,644, forward strand.
TATTTTTTAAATTTTCAGATCATTTAGTGTTGGGTTCCTATTAACTTACAGCATGATGAAAGGGACTGTACTTTGATATCCTGGTATCTCTGAGGGTCTGTCATTTAATCCTAGCTCACCCTCCAGGTGAATAGAGTTTATTTTTCTTTAAGATCACACATTCTGAAAGATTAGAGCTCAGATGCATTACTTCTTTTTTTGGTTCTTGGCAGAGCAATGCAAATATTAGAGAACTTTCAATGTATATATATATACATATATAGATAATAGCTAGCTAGCTATATCAATATCTATTAGAGACCTTTCTACATATATATATGATAGATAGATACATGATAGCTAGCTATATCAATATCTATTGATCATATCAATATCAATATCTATACCAATATAGATGATAGATCTTTAGCATATCCATCGGAACCAGTCAAATATAAAGACTCTTCACATTTCTTACCAAGGGAAGTTTAAATATGTGTGCTTTAAACAATGCCAATAACCACAAATAACTACTCATGAAACATCTTGCTGTAAACTACAATGTATGGAAAAGTGTCATCTTAACTAATATTTTAGGTAAGTTATATATTCTTTCTATGTTACATGCCTTTCATGTCTTTGAGGTTAGTTGTCTAGTAATGTGCTATGAGACATCTAGTAAAAAGTAACTCTGAATCCAATAACACAAAATCATTCTCAGTGGCTAGCATTTTTCTATTTGAGACTTAATCATGAATTTATTGAATGTTAGTATTAAAAGTAGAGCTACACTTGGTTGATCATGTTAACTAAGTTGAATGGGGGTATTGAAGTATTTAATATCTATGCAGATTGTTGTGAGTTTTCAAAATTACATTCTCTATTTAAAATAAGTATTTAATAATACTATATTTCTTATCCAAGGTCTTTATTTCTCTTTCTTGTCTTCATGTGTTAGACTTAAATAAAAGCCCAGAATATATACACCAATAAACTGTTAGAAGTAAAGTATGTTATAACATATTTTTTCTTTTTTACCCTCAAAACTTGTTCTTTAGTATTAATGAAGTGTAGCCTATGTAGGTATGCTACAGAGCAGTACTTTACCTTGAAAAATAAGTGTGTGTAAAATATATTCTTTGTGGCTAGTTTCAAAAATATTCTAAGGAAGACATTGAATAATTCTCCCACTTTAATGTTAGATGCTGAGCTATTATAAATCCATTAAATATTAATACAGATTAATTACGGGAAAAAAAGAAAATGGTAGTAAACACCTAATTTTGTTTGAGAGCTCATATGAGGTCTCTTTTGAAGATGTGTTATATAAAAAGCCACTTGTGAAAATAAGTAAGATTTAGTCAACCAAAAAGTGAATGAAGGTAGGCAGATGATATCAATGAAGGTACAGACATAGATGTGTGTCTGGCATATTCTAGAAATTAAAAGATTTTTAATATGAGTGGAGCAGAGGGGATGAAGATGAATAATAGTTTTGAATAAGGTCAGAAAAGATTGTGAGGGTCCTTGTAGGTCACATTAAAGATTCAATATCTTATTCCAAGATACAATGAAAAACAATGAACAGGTATTAAGTAGGGACATGACATTAAATATATATTAGGAGGAATATTAGGAGTCCATCATAGCCTACAAGGCCAGAGTCTCTGGTCACTTGGATTAGCATTTTTAAAGAGAATGTTGTGAAAAGTATAGTAATTCAAAGAACACTATGAATATATTCATCAAGATTTAATTAGTTTCAAAGGCATATTTACTTATTATCCAGAAACTACATGATAACATTAGGTAAGTGGGGATAAAAATTAGAGACATGTAAAAACAAGCCTCTACTGGACAGCAGAATGGCAAATTAAGTAACCCTAAAATTCCCCTTTTCCATAAATGCAGTGAGAACACTGACAATATTTATTAGAATCAGCTCTTTTAGAACTCTAGATATTAACCAAAGGCTTCCAACAATTCATTAAACATTTATTCAAGAAAACTGGCTTCATTTTAATTTTAAAAAAGCAGTCCAAAATGTGGCATGTTAACTTATCCTATTTTTATTTCACCAAACCAGCTTCACAGAAGCCTTGAAAACCAGCACAGGGTTGGGTTTTTAATAAAAAAAATGTAAGAGAATAAAGAGTCCATACTAGTTTACAAATATATGGTCCATTGATGTGTAACAAAGGTTTCAAGGAAAACCAATATGAAATGGATATTTTCAAGAATTAATAGTAAACTTTACATGTTCATATATTATAAATGAATTTGACTGTTAACTCTATTTCCAGAGTAATTCAAAATAAATCATAAAAATAAATATAAAAGATGATAATATAAGACTTCTAGGGAAAATTGAATAAATTCTTAGTAAATGGGTTGAGGAAAGGTTCTTAAATTAGATAAATAAATCTCAAAATCATAAAAAATTAAATTGGACTTCATCAAAATTTAAAGCTTTTACTTTTCAAAAGATACTGCTAAGAAAATGCCATGACAAACCACAGATAATGAAAAATATTCTGAAAACATAGACAATGTGTATTCTACCTGAAGTACTATATACATCCAACACAATTTCTATCAAAATACCAGTGTCATATTTCACAGAACTAGAACAAATACTCAAAAAATTTATATGGAACCAAAAATGACCATGAAGAGCCTCAGCAATCTTATAAAGGAAGAACAAAGATGAAGCTATCACAACTCCTGATATTAGACTATACTACAAATCCACTGTAATAAAAACAGGCTGGTATTGCCAAAAGAGAAGACATATATACCAATAGAACAGAACAGAAGGCCAAGTAATAAAGCCATGCCTGTATGTACAGTTGATATTTGACAAAGGTGGCAAGAGCATACAATGGAACAAAGACAATCCCTTCAATAAATGATGCTGGGAAACTGGACTGGTACATGCAAAAAATGAAATTAGACCACTAGCTTACACTATACAAAACTGTAAACTCAAACTGGATAAAATACTTAAATGGAAGTCTTACAATCTTAAAATTCCAATAAGAAAATTAGGGAGTAAAATCTCAGATATTCAAAGTAAAAATACTTCTGCTGACATATTTCCTAAGGCACTAGAAATAACGGAGAAAATAAACAAATGGGGCCACATTAAATTAAAAAGATTCTGTACAGCTAAATAAACCAACAGCTAGGTGAACAGGGGACCCAGTGTATGAGAACATTTTCACCAATCATAGATCTGATAAGGGTTTAATCTCCAAAATATAAAAAGAACTAATACAACTCAATTGCAGGAAGACAAACAACCAGATTAAGAAATGGGCAAAAACATGAGTTGAAACATCTTCAAAGAGGACCTGCAGAACACACATAGATATAGGAAAAACTGTTCAACATCACTAATCATCAGAAAAATGCAAATTAAAACTTTAATGAGATATCACCTTATGCCTGTCAGAATGGCTACCATCAATAAATCAGCAAACCACATGTATTGGCAAGGTTGTGCAGAAAAGGAAACCTTAGTGTGTTGTTGTTGAAAATGAAGTTTGATGAAACCATTGTAGAAAACAATATGGAGTATCCTTAAAAATTAAAAATGGAATCACTTTTGATCTAGTGATTCCACTTCTAGTGGCTGCAAAGATCTTCAAACACCAACATAAAAAATACATGTGCAACCCTATATAGACAGCAGTGTTATTTACAATGGCCAAGATGTAAAAACAGACTAAGTGCACATCAGTACATGAGTGGATAAAAAAAAGCTATAGTACATTTACACAATGGAATGCTACGCAGCAATAAAAGAGAAGAAACTCTTACATTTTGCATCAGCATGGATGGACCTGGAGAACATTATGCTTAAGTGAATTAAGCCAGTCAGCAAAAGAAAACTACCACATGACTTCATTTATATGTGGAATCTAATGAAAATAAAACAATGAACAAAATAGTAACAGAAACATGAATGCTTAAAAGACTGACAGCTACTGGAAAAGAGGTGGTGGGAGCAGGATGAAAGACGGTGAAGGGATTAACCAAAGAACATTTACGCACAACCCATGGACATAGACATCGATATAGGGATTAGCTGGGACTGGGGAGAAAGTGGGGCTTGGTGGATATGAGGAAAGAGAGAAAAAGCTGGAACTGTAAAAGCATAAACAATTAAAAATACACAATGGAATACTGCACATTAGAAAGAAAGAAAGAGCTCCTATCTTTCATGACAGCATGATGGAACTGGAGAGCATTAGGCTAAGTGAAATAAGCCAGGAGGTGAAGGACAAATGCCATAAGATCTCACCTATAAGTGGAACCTAATCAACAAAACAAAGAAGCAAGCAAAATATAACCAGAGGCATTGAAATTAAGAACAAATTGACAGCAAACATATGGGAGTGGGAGGGGGGCAAAGGGGGGAAGGGAAGTGTTACCAAGGAACATGTATAAAGGACCAATGGACAAAGCTAAAGAGGGCTAAGTTTGAGGGTGGGGGCGGGTGCAGTGAGGGAGAGTGGTGAGGGAAAAGGGAATAATTTCTTGCAATCCTTTCTATTTCTCTGGTATCAGTTGTAATCATTCTGCTTTCATTTCTGATTTTATTTATTTTGGTCCTTTATCTTTTTTTTCTTGATGAGTCTACTTGAAGGGTTGTTAATTCATATGTCTTTAAAAAAAAAAACAAGCTCCTGGATTTATTGATCCTTTCAATTGTACTTTTAGGCTCTATGTCATTTAATTCTACTCCAATCTTGTTTATTTCTTTGCATCTATTCTCTCTGGCCTTGTTTGTTATTGTTCCTCCATTTCTTGTAGATGTAGGCTTAGGTTGTTTATTTGAAATGTTTCTATCTTTTCTAGGTAGTCCTGTATCACTATGAAGTCCCTTTTCAGGCCTGCTTTCACTGTGTCCCATAAGTTTTGGACTACTGTGTGTTTATTCTCATTTGTTTCCAGAAACGTTTTGATTTCTTCCTTGATCTCATTACGAACCCATTAATTGTTTAATAGCGTGCTATTCAGCCTCCATGAATATGATAGTTCTTGAGATTTTTCCTTGAGATTGACTTCCAGTTCAGGCCCTTGTGGTCTGAGAAAATGCTTGATATGATTTCAATTTTCCTGAATGTGTTGTGGCATGTTTTCTGTCCTATCATGTGTTCTATCTTTGAAAATGTTCCATATGCATTTGAAAGAAATGTGCATATTACTTCTTTTGGGTAAAAGTTTCTCTCTCTCTCTCTCTCTCTCTCTCTCTCTCTCTCTATATATATATATATATATATATATATATATATATATATATATATATATATATATATATATATATATATTCCATTTGGTCTAAGGCATTGTTCAATGCCACAATATCCTTGTTGATATTTTGTTTGGAACATCTATTCTTTGTTGAGAGTCAGGTGTTAAGATTCCCTACTGTAAGTGTGTTTCTGTGTATATCTTTCTTGAAGTCCTCCAAGATATCCCTTATATATGTGGGTGCTCCTATGTTGGTTGTATATATGTTTACAATGTTTATGTCTGTTTAATGGATTCTTCTCTTGAGTATTATGAAGTTTCCTTTTTGTCTTTTTTTATAGGCTTTGTTTTCTGTCATTGTATCAAGCATATTTTTGTTTTTTAAATATATTTTATTGATTATGCTATTACAGTTGCCCCATCTCTCCCCCATCATTCCCCTCCACCCTGCACACCCCCTCCCACCCACATTCCCCCCTTTAGTTCATGTTCATGTGTCATAAGTTCTTTAGCTTCTACATTTCCCACACTATTCTTGCCCTCCTCCTATTTTCTACCTACAGTCTATGCTACTTATTCTCTTTACCTTTCCCCCCTCTCCTCCTCTCACTCCCCTGCTGCTAATCCTCCATGTGATTTCCATTTCTGTGTTTCTGTTCCTGTTCTAGTTGTTTCCTTAGTTTGCTTTTGTCTTAGGTCTGGTTGTTAACACCAATCACCTACAAAGGAGTTCCCATCAGATTGTCAGCTGATTTCTCAAAAGAGACCTTCCAGGCAAGAAGGGGCTGGAAAGAAGTATTCCAAGTCATGAAAGTCAAGGACCTACATCCAAGATTGCTCTTTTCAGTGAAACTTTCATTTAGAATGGAAGGGAAGATAAAGTGCTTGTCAGATAAGGTCAAGTTAAAGGAGTTCATCATCACCAAGCCCTTATTATATGAAATGTTAAAGGAATGTACCTAAAAAAAAAGAAGATAAAAAATATGACAGTAAAAAGACAGCAAACTCAAGCATATTTTCTATCCCTTGTTCCTTTTTTTTTTGTCCTTTTGGTATTCCTATGATTTGAATGTTGTTGTATTTCATGTTGTCCTACAGTTCCCTTAACCTATCTTCATATTTTTGAGTCATTTTTTAAAATTTATATATATATATATTTTTTAATTTTCAGAAAGTGGAGGAATGCAAAAAGAGAGGGAGAAACATCAATGTGTGGTTGCCTCTCACAAACTCCCTTCTGGGGACCTGGCCTGCAACCCAGGCATGTGCCCTGACTGGGAATTAGATTAGCAACCCTTTGATTCTCAGGCCAGTGCTCAATCCACTGAGCCATACCAGCCAGGGCCTTTATAGTGTATTTTTTGTTTCATATATTGTATTCTTCAACTCTTCCTTGTTCTTGTTTATAGTTTCTATTTGCTTTTTCACACTGTTGCATGCCCCACCCAATTCCTTTTAGCTGTCAGTGAGTTCCTTGGCATCCTTGTTACCATTCTTTTGAGTTCTATATCTGGTAGGTTGCTTGCTTCCATTTCTTTTAGCATTTTTACTGGGGAGTCTTCCGTTCCTTTTGATTGTGGGTTCTTTCTTTATTTCCCCATTTTAAGTGACTCTTTTTGTTTGTTTCTGCAATTCCCAAGTCTGTGATTTGCTAGCTTTCTTTGTGGGGCTTACTTCTGTGGTAGGAGTTATGTGGGACTCAGTGATGCAATCTCTTTGATCTCCTTGTCTGTATGTTTAGTGTTGCCCTTTCTTCCATTTGTGTGGGCTCTCTTGTTGTACTTGGATTTTGTCTGTTAGTGGCTCCTTTGTTGGTGTAGTGTTTCCTCCACTGGGATTACTGGTATTCAGGACTCCCCCATTGTCCTGCATGCATCCATTTTTAAGCATCCTCTGCAACCTTTGGCTTCCAAATCACTATCTTATAGTGTCTTTATCTTCTTCTGGTATTAGGATAATGACAATCTTACAATGAATTTCAGAACCTTCTTTCCTCTTTAGTTTGATGAAATACTTTGAGAAGGAAAGGTATAGGTTCTTCTCAGAATGTTTGGTAGAATTTACCTTTGAAGCCATCTGGTCCAGGACTTTTGTTTGTTGGGAATTTTTTTTGTTATTGCTTCAATTTCACTAGGTATAATATGTATATTCAGATTTTCTAATTTTTCCTGATTTATTTTTGGAAATTATATGTTTTTAGGAATTTCATTATTTTGTTCAGGTAGTCCTACTCATTAGTATATCATTGTTCATAATATTTTCTTTACAATTATTTGTATTATTTTGGTATCAGTTATTAGTTCTCCTCTTTCAATTCTGATTTTATTTATTTCCATGCTTACTCCTTTTTTCTCAGTGAGTGTGGTTAAATATTTTCAATCTTGTTTATCTTTTCAAAGAACCAACTTTTGGATTCAGTTATCTTTTGTTTCATTTGTTTTAGACTCTATTTTATTTATCTCTGCTCTGATCTTTATTATTTCCTTCTTTCTACTCACTTTGGGCTTTGTTTGTTGTTTTTTCAACTTCCTTTAAGAGTAACATTAGATTGTTTATTTGAGCTTTTCTTTTTTCTCTTTTGAGATAGGCTTTTCCTATGAATGTCCCTCTTAGTATTGTTTTCCCAGTGTCCCACAGATTTTTGGTTGCTCTATCTTCATTTTCATTTGTTCAAGTCATCTTCTGATCTCTTTGAGTTTGTTGTTGATTCATTCATTGTTTAATAACATGTTATTTTGTTTTCATGTTTTTGCATATTTTTCAGTGTTATTCTTGTGGTTGATTTCTAGTTTCATAGCATTGTGGTCAGGGAAGGCGCTTCATATCATTTCAATTCTCTTAAATTTATTGGCAGTTATTTTGTATCCTAGCATGTGGTCTATCTTAGAAAATGTTCTATGTGCCCTTGAAAAGTATGTATATTATGTTGCTTTAGGGTTCAAAGCTATGAAGATATTTGTTAAATTTGTTAGATTCAGTGTGTCATTTAAAGCCACTGTCTCCTTACTGGTGCCCTCTCTGGAAGATCTATCCATTGAGCTTAAAGGCATGTTGTAACCCCTGACTATAACTATACTTCTGTTGATCTCTCACTTTATGTCCACCAGGATTTGCTTCACATATTTAGATGCTCCTATGTTAGGTGCATAAAAGTTCAGTAGGGTTGTATCCTCTTGTAGGATTTTCCCCTTCATCATTATTAAGTGTCCTTATTGGTCTCTTACTATAGCTCTGTTTTTAAAGTCTATTTTGTTGAATATAAGAACTGTTACCCTACATTTTTGTTTCTTTTCCATCTTCATAAAATAACTTTTTTCCTTCCCTTTACTTTTAGTATTTGTGTATCTTTGGTATGAGATTTGTCTTCTGGAGGCAGAATATATATGGGTTTTGTTTTCTTATTCATTGAGCTACCCTATGTCTTTTGGTTGGAGCATTTAAGCTATTTACAGTTAAGGTGATTATTGATATATACGCATGTAGTGTCATTTAATTTCTTAGACTTGTTTCATCTGTTTCTTTTATTTCTATTTTTCTTCTTGTTAAAGCAAGCCTATTAACATTTGTTGCTGTACTGGTTTGGTGTTAACAAACCATTTTTGCTTTTTCTTGCCTGTAAAACTCCTTATTTCTCCTTCAGTTTTAAATAATAGCTTTGATGGGTAAATTACCCTTGCTTTTCATCACCTTGAATATTTCATGCCACTGCCTCCTGGCCTAAAATGTTTCTGTTGAGTAATCGGATGCCAGCCTAATCGATGCTCCCTTGTAGATAATTATCTACTTTTCTCTTGTAGGTTTTAGGATTCCCTACTTTTCTTTAAGGCTTGTCATTTTAATTATGATGTGTCTTGGTGTAGGCTTCTTTGGGTCCAAGTTGTATGGGACTCTCTATGCTTCCAGGACTTGTGTGTCTTTTTCCTTCACCGGATTAAAGAAGTTTTCAGTCGTTATTTCTTCAAATAAGTTCTCAATCCCTTGCTAGCTTTCTTTTTCTTCTGGTATTCCTATGATGAAGATGTTGTTACACTTTATGATGTCCAAGATGCTTCTTAAGCTCTCCTAATTTTTTAATGTATTTTTTCCTGAGTTCTAGCCAAGATGGAGGCATAGGTAGAAATGTTACACTTCTTCACACAATCAAAAAAGGTAACAACCAATCTAAAAACAATAAGCAACCAGAAGTGCCAGAAATCAAACTGCCTGGAACTCCAACAACAAAGGAATTAAAGAAATATTCACCCAGACTGGTAGGAAAGGCAGAGATGGGGCACAGGCAGCCAAATGAAGAGAATATGTGGCAAGGGGGCCCACATAGGTAAGGCAGAGATGGCTGAGAGGACTTGTGGCAAGGTCACAGACCATGTGGGCAAGGCAGGGCTGGCTGAATGAGAAACTAAAGACTGAAAGCTATCTGTAACCTACTGCAGGGGTTGCAACAGTAATGAATCTCCAAATTTTACATGTGGAGACATAGAAATGAGCATGACAATATCCTTGCTCTGTACTTCAACACTTCCTTTTATTTCTTTTTTTTAAAAAAATGCCCCCATTATTAGTCTTTGGGCTTAATTATGTTTTTTCTTATTTCTGAGAATTCAGTTTATATTAAGAATATCAATACATTACATGCTATAAAATGTGCAAACATTTTTCTAATTTTTTAGTATTTTTCAGTTATGGTGGATTTTTTGTTGTATAATTGGTGATTATTTTAATATCTATATAATCTAATGTATTGGTTTTCTTTCTTTCCTTTTATAATTAGCAGAAAATATAAAAAATATATTTATATTCCAGTTTAGGAAATAAACAGCTCACTTTCTCTGCCAGTATTTTAAAATTTTATTTACTCCTGGGACCAATTTTTACATTTAAACTTTTCATTATCTGTGATTTTTGAAATATTGGTTTATAGTGTGAATTAAGCCTCAAACTTACTGAGTTTGAGTCTCAGATTTACTAATTCAACTCCATTTTTATGGCCATTACCCTGATTTGCGTTCTATCCACTTCTTGTGCATCAGTATGCCAGTCTCTTATAGAGTAGGGGGGAAAACTTGAGAAGTAGCCTCAGAAATTAAATCACATGATACAAAGATATGCACTATAAGAAGGAGATAACAGACTTAGAAGTTCAATTTAAGAGATTCGATAAAACTTAATGGCACAAAAATACAAGATTGTATCCCAGAGCTGGTGTGTAATTAAAATCATCCAGTTGAAACAGCCTGCAGCATGCTATCCAGCATGAGTCAAAGGAGACCTATTCATTTGCAGATGAGAATAAGGGTCTAGAAACCAAGTGCTATGAATAGGAATAAAAACAACAGTGGATGTTTCACCTGGAAAAGAGAAGATACAGGGAGAACATAATAATAGCTCTAAATATTGGAAAGACTGCTATTTGGTGATATGATTTTTCTTATTCATCTATGACTATTTTCTACACAAAGTAATTTTATTCTTGCTTCTGAATTCTAGTTCTCCCTAACCTATTTTTGTTTGCTGTCAAGTGAGAAATGTAAAAATGTTTTTAAAATATTATGTGATTTTCAAATTTCCTATTGTTATATCTTCTGTTTAAAATTTCTAAAATGTGACTATGGGATTAAAAATATGGCAGTGAGATAGGTGGGAGCAGAGTCCACTTACCCCTCCCTGTGCATGGGTGGAACACCTAACTGATCTTCTGAGGAGCAGAGTGAACAGCCAATGGTATCCCAGATTATATGAGGGCTGGAGGCCAAAACTACAGGGGACATTGAAAAATCAGATGGTAAAGAGAGTGCTCTGGGACAATCAGGTCCCTGGGACCAGCTCAGGAACCAAGGTAGCTACAGCCTCAAGTCCCACACCTGCTGGGCCTGCTGCAGGATTCTTGGAAGAGAGCCAGGTCAACAGCTCCCTCCCCTGCCAAACAGGGAGGTTTGAGCAGCACCAGGAGGGACCTGGATGCTTGAAGTCACTGGGGTAAATAAGGACAAAGTGGCAAACATGCAGGGGTGGTGTGCACCCACTGAGATGGTGGACAATGTCTGGTAAGAGTTGGGCTATGGCGGTTGCTTACATGGATAGTCCCCGGTCTGGTTAGAGAGTTGGACTTTATGAGAATCCAGGCAATTGTTTGGAGCTGCAATCTTGAACAGACAGAATTTTTTTTTTAAATGGAGGCATTTAGTTGCTGTTTAGGGAATTCCCCAGCAGCAGCTGGCCCACCTCCCCTGGCTGTGCCCTTGCAGCCTCTGCAACCTCGACATGGACCTGCCTCTGATGCCTGGACTGTGGCTATGCCCTTGCCCTACCCAGCCACAGTTGAGGAGGGTGCACAACCAACCCAGCTGCAACCCCCCATAGCTGTGCAAGACATTGCCACCCCATGAGTGTACTCCCACTGCAGCAGCAAAGAGGAGGCAGTGTGTTCATTCCTCCAGCCCAGGGGGAGGAACATAACTGACCCATTGCCCAGGCTGCAGCAGCAGAGGAGGTGCACCTGAATCTGCTGCCACAGGCTCATTGGAACCTCTACCCTACAGGGCTGAGAGGAAGGTGGAGGTGCCCCCCACAGAGGACAGCAGCAGGGCTCAGGTAGTCAGCAGTCCCTAGAAAGACTTAACTCAGTTGTGGGGGAGGCGAACTACCCTGAAGATACTCTGAGAGTCCCTAGCATCTAGGACAGTAAAGAGCGAGAAGGTGGTGTGTGAGTTGCCCTTAATTGGCTCACCTTAAGGACAATACAACTGGTGGAGTGAAGGCATAGACCTGGTGCAGAAGGGCACAGAGGGTCTGTCAGCAAACTGAGGAACTGGGCCACAGGCTGGGCAACTATGAAGAATGTGGCTCAGACATGGCCCCCATCCACCAAAACCACAGGAAGGGAGAAAAGTGAAACCCATCCCCCCTCATTCTGCTGCAACCAGGAAGACAAGTAGACCTGACTTGGTCAGATTAAAGGCAGCAGGGGCATTTTTTTTCTTTTTTCTTTTGCTTCTTCCTTCCTTTCATTACTTTTTCTCCACAACTGAAACAATAACATCTGGATCTGTGAAAGGATGGAGTCAGCCTGAAAGTGGGGTCATCCCAACAACAGAGACAGTGAGACAAATTTCACTTTGCTATTCCAGAGAACGTGTGAATTATTGTTTATTTGTATTTTTACTTCCTTCATTTTATTAGTATTTTAATTTCCCTTCTATTTGTTTAGTTTTCTTCATTTTATGTTTGTTTAATTGCATTGTTTGACTGGTTTCCCTTGTATTCTCTTTCATAGTGTACTTTTAATTTTCCGTCTTTCACTTTACTTGTGTTCCAATAACATACTACTCTAGGTCATGTACTTACTATTCTTGTTACTCAGATGACATAAATTCTGTCACATGACTGTTGCTCTATTACTGTTGTAAATAATTGCTGTTCCATACAATTGTAAATACTATGCAACACTCCTGAATCTTAGCTCACCTCACTGTCACCAGAACTTCAATACTATTGTAGTTAAATCTATTCTCTCTCACGCTACACCTATTTTCTATCATTTACTCTCACTTTACCTCATAATCTGACCTCCCAAATGCTCACTGTTTTCTGAATCCTACTCACAATCTTTCCCCCTGCCCAACAAATATCTCATTCTTTTTCTACCCTGTCTTAAAAGTGACTACTTGTATGAAATATCATGATTAACACTATACTTATACAAAGCATCTCCTATCTCTTCTATGTGGGTGGTACTTTAATCCCATAGAATACGCTCCCACTATCTTAATCCATTTTATGTCCCCCCTCCAATTGATCACATAAAAGAGTAGGTGGGGGCTGTAAACAACAGTATACCTGTTGGAAGAGAGAACACACCAACAAAGGAACCTCCAACAGACAATAACGAAAGAAGGTGAAGGAGTGAGTGGAAATCACAGTAACTTCCACCCAGTACCAATCTGGAATTACAACTAAACAGTGGAAAAATTGCCCAGAATAAACAACTGAACAAGAGTGAGAGAGAAGCCTCAAAACCTCAGATAGACAGAAGGACCAGCTTCAACGCAACATATCAATACTTGAGCACCAGAATACAACATGTAATGGATGGAGTAGCCCTCACTTAACCAGTTGGTGGGAAAGACCCACCAAAGAAAGACCCAACAACAATCAAAACCCAAAAACAAATGTACAGCCAACATTAAAATAAAACCCAGCCCAAGACAAGCAGGCTCAGGATATCAAAGACACTTCACTACTGAATATGACAGGTCTTCCACCATACAAGTTCACACCATAAACCCAGGGAGTCAGAATAGATCAATTTAAAAAGCAGAGACTGCCAAGAAGAATCTCACAAACGTTGGGAAGACAAAGTAACAATCCCCAAATGAAAGGAAAGGCAGAAGCCTCAGAAAGAATTCTAAATGAAATGGAGGCAACTCAACTATCAGATATTGGGTTCAAAGCAATGGTTACCAGGAAGCTCAATGAGCTCACAGAGAATCACCAAAATCTACAGGGAAGCTACAATGAACTCTCTGAAAACTATATCAATGTGAAAAAGGAAAAAGAAACTATCAACAAAGTCCAAAAGTAAATGAAGAATACAATTTCTAAAGAAAAGTATTGTAGAAAGAATCAAAGGAAGGCTAGATGAAGTAAAGGATCGGATCAGCAAGCTGCCTCCAGCTTGCAAGGTAGGAAAAAAAAAAAAAAAAACAAGAAAGAGCAAGAAAGGAAAAGAGACCCAGGAAGAACAAAGAGGTGTTATGGGAACTGAAGGCAACATGAAATTCAATATAACAGGGATACCAGAAAGAGAAGAAGAAGAGCAAAGAAGAGCAAGGAATAGAAAACATGTTTCAAAATGTAGGAGAAGAAAGAGGGAAGATGGCGATATGGTAGGAGGAAGCAGATTCCATATCCCCCTACACATGGGAGAAAAACCTAGCCAATCTACAGAGGAACAGAGCAGACAGCCAACAATACCACAGCATATATGAAAATAGGAGATCAAAATCTGTAGCGGACATTGAAAAACCAGATGGTAACGAGAGTTCTTCAGGACAATAAGAGCCCAGGGATCAGTGTGGAGACCAGGGTGGCTGAAGGCCTGGACCTGGTGCTTGCCAGGTCTGCCACAGGACTCTAGGGAGGGGGCCAGGTCAACCGCTTGCTCATCAGCCAAACAAAGGTTCCACAGCAACAGGAGAGACCTGGTTGCTTGAAGTCACAGAGACAGAAGTTAAAGTCTGAGTGGCAAACACTCTGGGGCTATGGGCACCCACACGGAGGCCTGGGTGGAGTGCATGCCAGAGCCTGTGTGACGAGAGGCTCCCGCAACCAGAGGAGGGGGCTTTGTGGAAGCCCACACCGTGAACCCAGGGAGTGTGAGTAAACTGTGGGAGGAACACAGCCCACACATGTGAACCCAGGGAGTGTGCATGATCCATGGGAATCCCAGAGCTCATGCCCATGAATTTAGGAAGAGTGTGCACACTGCAGAAACCTGGAACTCACACTCCTACACTTGGGCAGTGTGCACACTATGTAGAAGAACTGGAGGTCACACTTGTAAACCCAGATAGTGCACATAACCCGTGGGAAACCTGGAGATCACCCCCATGAATGCAGGGTGAGTACACAAAACACGGGAAACCTCCAGAGCCCACACTCCTAAACTCTAGCACTGTGCACGATCCTTAGAAAACACAGAGCCCGCACATGTAAACCAAGGATGTTGCTTGTGCCCCATAGGAGACCAAGAACTCAAACCTGTAAACCCCGGGGAGTACTAGATCCATGGGAGACTCAAGCTCACACCCATAAACTCTGGGAAAGCCTATGCTGGGCAGCAGGCACAGAGCCCACACCTTGAGGCTTTAAGGGGAGACACACAGGCTAGTTTTGGGGAAAATAGCCCAAAGCTGACTGAGTGGTGAACAGGGAGAAGAGACATAGCATCACCCCTCAGCCACTACAGCCAGCAACAACAGAAAAACCGGCATAGCAAGTTTGAAAACAGCAAGAGGTTTTTTTTCTGTTTTTGCTTTTGTTTTTTGTTTAATAAATTTTTAAATTATGTTTTATTATTTTATCTTTTTTACCCCTCAACTCCTTTTCTGTCTCTTTATTTCTTTCTTGATTTATTTCTTCTTCCTTTCTTTACAAATTTATCACTACTCCCTTCCACTTTTTAATTTTTTTCTCTTTTCTCTTTTTAAATACCTATGGGTGAGACCAAAAAAAAAAAAATTCCTGGAACTGTGAAAAAAACAGAGTTGCCCCCAAAGAGGGAGCATCCTGGAAGCTGAGAAAGTGGAAACCATGAACACCAGGACACCCAAAGGAGACTGCACCACTGAACATCACAAGTATTCCACCACAGAAGTTCACACCATAAACCCAGGAAGCCAGAACAGATCAATTTAAGAAGTTGAGGCTAACAAGAAGAGTCTCACAAACAATGGGAAACAAGGAAACAATCCCCAAATGAAAGGAAAAGAGGAAGCCCCAGAAAGAATGCTAAATGAAAGAGGCAACTCAACTATCAGATATTGAGTTCAAAGCAATGGTTGTCAGGAAGCTCCAGGAGCTCACAATGAGTTACCAGAAACTAATGGGAAGCTACAATGAACTCACTGCAAACTATATCAACATGAAAAAGGAAATAGAAACTATCAACAAGGGCCAAGAGGAAATGAAGAATACAATTTCTGAACTGAAGAACACAGTAGAAGGAATCAAAAGCAGAATCGATGAGCAGAAGACTGGATCAGTGAGTTGGAGGACAAAGAAGAAAAAAAAAAAAACACCCAGAAAGAGCAAGAGAACAAAAAGAGGCTCAGAAAGAATGAAGACAGATTAAGGGGAATGCAAGACAATATGAAATGTACAATATGAAATGTATAATAGAGATACCAGAAGGAGAAGAAGAAGAGCGGGGAATAGAAAACCTACTTGAAAAAGTAATGATGGAAAACTTTCCTAATTTGGTGAGAGAAAAAGTAACACAAATCCAAGAAACAGAGAGAGAGTCCCAATCAAGAGGATCCCAAAGAGGCCCACTACAAGACACATTACAATTAAAATGCCAGAATTCCAAGACAATGAGAGAATATTAAAGGCAGCAAGGGAGAAATAGGAAATAACATACAAGGGAGCCCTGATAAGGTTAGCAGCTGACTTCTCAATAAAAATGATCCAAGCCAGAACAGAATGGCAAGAAATATTCCAAGTAATGAGAACCAAAGGCCTGCAACCAAGACTATTTTACCCAGCAAGGCTCTCAATGAAGATAGAAGGCCAAATAAGGAGCTTCCCAGACAAAAAGAAGTCTAAAAGAATACACCTCTACTAAACCAGTTCTGCAACACATACTAAAGGGCCTGCTTTAAGGAAAGGAAGGAAAGGAGAAAGTGAGGGAGAGGAACACAGGAACAAAAATGGCAATGAATAAGTACCTATCAATAATAACCTTGAATGTAAATGGATTAAATGCTCCAATCAAAAGACATAGAATAGCTGAATGGATAAGAAACTATGAGCCATGTATATGCTGCCTACAACAGAACCACCTCAAGACAAGACCTACACAGCCTCAAAGTCAAGTGCTGGAAACAAATTTTCCATGCAAACAGGAAAAAAAAGCTGGTGTAGCAATGCTCATATCAGACAAAATAGACTTCAAAAGAAGGGCCATAAAGAAAGACCCAAAAGGTCAGTTCATAATACTGAAGGGAAGAATCCACCAAGAAGACATAAACATTGAAAATATATATGCACCTAAATACATAAAGAAAATCTTAGAAGACTTCAAGAAAGATATTGACAGGAACATAATTATAGTAGGGGATTTCAACCCCCAACTTTCAAAAAATGGATAGATCTTCCAAACAAAATATCAACTAAGATATTATGGCATTGAAGCACACTCTAGATGAAACGAACTTAACTGATATATAGAGAGAGCCCTTCATCTCAAAGAAACTAAATTCACATTCTTTTGAAATGCACATGGGACATTTTCTAACGTAGACCACATGATGGGACACAAAACAAGCCTCAACAAATTCATCAAAATTGATATCATACCAAGCATTTACTGAGACCACAAGGGACTGAAACTAGACCAAACCAAAGGAAAAACAACTAAAACATTCAAACTCCTGGAGATTGAATAGCGTACTATTAAACAACGAATGGGTCAAGAATGAAATTAGGGAGGAAATCAAAAAGTTTCTGGAAACAAATGAAAATGAACTCACAACAGGCCAAAACTTATGGGACACAGCAAAGGCAGTCCTGAGAGGGAAGTTCATAGCGATACAAGCCTGCCTAAAATAGATACAAACATTTCAAACAAACAACTTAACCCTATGCCTACAAGAACTTGAGGAACAAAAACAAAGACAGCCCAGAGCAAGTAGAAGGAAGGAAATAACCAAAATCAGAGCAGAATTAAATGACATGGAGACTAAAAGCACAATTCTAAGGATCAATGAATCCAGCAGCTGGTTATTTAAAAAGATAAACAAAATCATCAAGCCTTTAAGCAGGCTCATCAAAAAGAGAGAGAGAGAGGACCCAAATAAACACAATCAGAAATGAAAGAGAAGAGATTACAACCGACACCACAGAAATACAAAGGATTGTAAACAATTACTATGAAGAGCTGTATGCCAAGAAATTTGAAAACCCAGGTGAAATGGACAAGTTTCTAGAAAAATACAATCTTCCAAAACTCAATGAAGAAAAATCAGAAAGCCTGAACAGACAAGCAACAGCAGATGAAATTGGAGCATTAATAAAAAAAAATCATCAGACACAGAAAGGCCCTGGACCATATGGTTTCACAGGAGAATTCTACAAAGCATTTAAGGAAGAAGTAACCCCTATCATTCACAGACTATTCCAGAAAATCCAAATGATGGAAGACTTCCAAACTGTTTTTATGAAGCTAGTATCATCCTAATCCCAAAACCAGATAATGACACAACAAAGAAATAAAACTTCAGGCCCATATCTTCAATGAACATAGATGCTAAAATCCTCAACAAAATATTGGCAAACCACATCCAACAATACATTATAAGACCATGCAATATGACCAAGTGGGATTCATCCCAGGGATGCAAGGATGGTTCAACATTCACAAATCAGTAAATGTAATATATCACATAAACAAAAGGAAAGACAAAAATAATGTGATCACATAAACAGATGTGGAAAAAGCATTCCATAAGGTGCAGCACCCATTATGATAAAAGCACTCAGCAAAGTGGGAATAGAGGGAGCATTCCTCAACATAATAAAGGCCATATATGAGAGACCTACAGCCAACATCATAGTCAATGGGCAAAAATTAACATCTTTTCCACTAAGATCAGGAACATGACAACGATGTCTACTTTCCCCACTTCTATTTGATATAGAATTGGAAGTCTTAGCCACAGAGTTTAGACAAGAAAAGGAAATTAAATGCATCAAAATTGGAAAGCAGGAAACAAAACTATCATTTTTTTTGCAGATGACATCATAGTGTACATAGAAAATCCTATACACTTGGTCAAAAAGCAGCTTGACCTAATATATGAATTTGGCCAAACAGGTGGACACAAAGTCAATATCCAGAGATCAAAGGCATTTTTGTATGCCAACATTGAAATAGCAGAAGCAGAAATCAAGAAAAAAATCCCATTTGATATAGCAACAAGAAAAATAAAATACCTACAAATAAACCTAACCAAGGTGGTAAGAAACCTGTATGCAGAAAACTACACAACACTGAAGAAAGAAATCAAGGAAGACACAAACAAATGGAAACATATACCGTGTTCATGGATCAGAAAAAATAACATCATCAAAATGTCCATACTACCTAAAGCAATTTATAGATTCAATGCAATACCTATAAAAGCACCAATGGCATATTTCACAGACATAGAACAAGCACTTCTAAAATTTATATAGAGCCATAAACAACATGGAATAGGTGCTGCAGGTGTGAGAAAGACAAGCAAAGTAGGAATAATCACAAGACCTGATACCAAATTGTATTAAAAGGCCACTATAATCTAAACAGCCTGGTACTAGCATAAAAACAGGCACATAAAACAGTGGATCCGAACCAACAGCCCAGAAATAAACCCAAGTCTCTATGGTCAACTAATATTTGACAAAAGGGGCAACAACATAAAATGTAGTAAAAATAGCCTCTTCAACAAGTAGTGTTGGGAGAACAGGACAGCTATGTGCAAAAAAGTGAAACTTGAGAACCAACTAACACTAAAATGAATTCAAGGTGTATAAAAGATTTAAATATAAGCCGTGACACCATTAAAGTACTAGAGGAGAACATAGGGAGGGAAATCTTAAATATTTCAGGCAGCAACATTTTTACTGATATGTCCCCTAAAGCAAGGGACATAAAGGAAAGAATAAACAAAGGGATCTCATCAAAATAAAAAAGCTTCTGCATGGCTAGAGAAAACAGTATTAAAATAAGAACAGAACCAACTATATGGGAAAACTTATTTTCCTATAATATCTCAAACAAGAATTTAATCTCCAAAATATATAAAAACTTACATGACTCCACTCTAAGAAGACAAGCAAGCCTATTAAAAAATTGGCAAAGGACTTGAACAGACACCACTCCAAGGAGAACATACAGAGGATCGAGAGACACATGAAAAAATGTTTAGTATCACTAGCTATCAGAGAGTTGAAATTAAAAACACAATGAGATACCACTTCACAGCAGTCAGAATGGCCATCATAAACAAAGCAACAAACAACAAGTGTTGGAGAGGTTGTGGAGAAAAGGGGATCCTAGTGCACTGTTGGTAGGATTGCAGACTGGTACAACCACTATGGAAAACTGTATGGAATTTTCTATGAAAACTAAAAATGGATCTACCTTTTGACCCAGCAATTCCACTGCTAGCATTATATCTTAAGAATCTTGAAACACCATTCCAAAAGAACCTATGCACCCCAATGTTCATAGCAGTCCAGTTTACAATAGCCAAGCATTGGAAGCAACCTAGGTGCCCATCAGTAAATGAATGGATCAAAAAACTATGGTACATTTACACAATGGAATTCTATGCAGCAGAATGAAAGAAGGAGCTCCTACCCTTTGCCACAGAATGGGTGGAACTGGAGAGCAATATGCTAAGCGAAACAAGCCAGGCAGTGAAAGACAAACACCAGATGAGCTCACATGTAACAGGGACCTAATAAACAAAACAAACAAACAAGCAAAATATAACCAAAGACACTGAAATTGAGAACATGCTGACAGTCACCAGAAGGGAGAGGGGAGGGAATTTCAGGGGGAAAGGGGAAGGGTTTAGAGCAACCAGTATGAAGGACACATGGACAAAAACAAGGTGGGGTGGAAGTGGGAGGGAGATAGGGAAGGCTGGGGCCATGGGCAGGGATGGGAATGAATGACAGAAAAATGTACATGAACAACAATTAAAACAAAATGGAAAAAAAAACAGAAGTAGGAGAAAACATTTTAAGGATAAAGGAACTGCTTTATATGTGGTTTTTGGTCATGGTTTCACAGTTACCAACATTCATCTTCCTGTACTTTTAAATGGATAAATTTTATTGAATATAAATAATGACTTAAAGGAAAAAACACCCCCCCCAAAAAAGAAAAAGTAATGATGCAAAACTTCCCTAATTGGATGATAGAAATAGTCTCACATATCCAGGAAACACAGAGAGTCCCAATCAATAGAATCCCAAGGAGGTCCACTTCAAAACACATTGTATTAAAATTGTAAAATTCCAAAACAAAGAGATAATCTTAAAGGCAACAAGGGAGAAACAGGATATAACATACAAGGGAGCTGCAATAAGATAAGTAGCTGACTGCTCAATGGAGACATTCCAAGCCAGAAGAGACTGGCAAGAAATACGCCAGATAATGAAACTAAAGGTCTGCAACCAAGAATAGTCAATCCAGAAAGGTTCTCGATAAAGTGAAGGCAATACAAAGAGCTTCCAAGAGAAAAGAAGACCAAAAAACACACTTTCTACAAATGAGCTTTGCAAGAGATGCTAAAGGGCCTGCTGTATGAAAGGAAAAACAAAACAAAACAGTGACATAGAGAGGAACACAAAAATGTCGCAATGAATAAGTGCCTATCCATAATAAACTTAAACACAAATGGATTCAATACTCCAATCGAAAGATCTTGATAGCTGAATGGAAAAGAAGGCATGACCCACACATATACTGCCTACAAGAGACCCACAACAGAAAGAAAGACCTCCACAGACTGAAAGTGTAGGGCTGGAAACAAACATTCAAAGAGAATGGAAAGGACAAAAAGGCTAGGGTAGCAATACTCATATTAGAGAAAATAGACTTCAGAACAAGAGCCATAAAGGATACCCAGAAGGTTACTTCAAAATACTCAAGGGTGGAATCCATCAAGAAGATATAAACATTGTAAATACATATGCACCCAACATAAGAGTATTCAAATATGTAAAGAAAATCTTGGAGCACTACAAGAGAGATATTGACAGCAAAACAATCATAGTATGGGATTTTAACATCCCACTGTCAAAAATGGATAAATCTTCCAAACAACAAAATAGCAACATAGATATTGTTGCATTGAATAAAGCTCTAGATAAAATGGACTTCACTGATTATATATACATATCTCCTTAAACCCCAAAGAAAAAATACACATTATTTTCAAATGCACATGGAACATTTATGAATATAGACCCATGACAGGAAAAAAAAAATCCTGAACAAATTCAAGAAAATTGAACTCATATCAAGGATTTTGTCAGACCACAAGGGATTGGAACTAGAAACCAAATTCAAAACATTCAAAGTCATGGAATATGAATAGCATGCTATTAAACAATTAATGGGTCAAGAGTGTAATTAGGGAAGAAATCAAAAAGTTTCTGGAAAAAAAATGGAAATGTGCTCACAACAACCCAAAACTTATGGGATACAGCAAAGGCAGTACTGAGAGGGAAGTTCACAGCGATACAGTCCTACCTTAAAAAGATAGAAACATTTTAAACAACCTAACCCTACACATACGATACTCTTGGAACAGCAACAAAGAAAGCCAAGAGCAAGTAGAAGAAAGGAAATAAGCAGGATCAGAGCAGAATTAAATGACATGGAGATGAAAAGCACAATCCTTAGGCTCAATAAATCCAGGACCTGATTCTTTGAAAACATAAACAAAATTAACAAGCCTTTAAGCAGACTCATCAAGAATTAAAGAGAGAGGACCCAAATAAATACAATCAGAAATAAAAGTGGAGAGATTACATCTGATACCACAGAAATACAAAGGATTAAAAGAAATTATGATGAAGAACTATGTGGTAGGAAATTTGAAATCCTAGGTGAAATGGACAAATTTCTAGGAAAATATGATCTTCTCAAACTCAGTGAAGAAGAAGCAGAAAGCCTGAATGGACCAATAATAGCAAACAAAATTGAAGGAGTAATAAAAAAACTTCTGACACACAAAAGACATAAATCAGATGGTTTTGCAGGAGAATTTTACAAAGATTTTGAGGAAGAGCTAACCCTCATCCTTCACAGATTATTGCAAAAAATCCAAGAAGGTAGAAGAGTCCCAAACTCTTTTTATGAAGCCAGAATCATCCTAATCCCAAAACCAGATAAAGAAACTTTAAGAATGAAGTAAAAATACTTCAAGAAGTAAGAATACTTCAAGGCAATATCACTGATGAAAATAGACACTAAAATCCTCAACAAAATATTGGAAAACAATATCCAACAGTACATTCAAAAGATCAAGCACCATTATCATGTGGGTTTTATCCCATGGGTGCAAAGGTGATACAATATTCTCAAATCAATAAGCTTAATACAACACATAAAAAAATGAAAGACAAAAATCACATGATCATGTCAATAGATACAGAAAACATGTTTGATAATGTACAGCACCCATTTATGATGAAAACACTTTGCAAAGTGAGAATAGTGGGAGCATTCCTCGACATAATAAAGGCCATTTATGAGTGACCTACAGCCAACATCATATTCAATGGGCAAAAATTTAGAACTTTCCCACAAACATGAGGAACAAGACAAGGATGCCTGCTTTCACCACCCCTATTCAGCATAGTATTAGAAGTCCTAGCCACAGCAATCAGACAAGAAAGATAAATAAAAATCATTCAAATTGGAAAGGAGGAAGTAAAACTATCATTGTTTGGAGTTGAGATGATAGTGTACATAAAAAATTCTATAGACTCCAACAAAAAAACTGCTCAACTTAATAAGTGAATTTGACAAAACCGAGGGGTGAAAAGTCAATATACAGAAATCAAAGGCATTTTTGTACACCAACAATGAAAAATCAGATATTAGGGGAGGGGGCAGATCCCATTCGACATAGCACCAACAAAAAGAAAGTACCTAGGGATAAATCTAACCAAGGAGGTAAAAGACCTGTACTCCAAAATCTATACAATGCTGCAGAAAGAAATTGAGGAAGACAGAAATGGAAGCATGTATCATGCCCATAGATTGGAAGAATTAACATAATCAAAATGGCCATACTACCCAAAGCAATTTATAGATTCAATGTAATTCCTATTAAAGTGTCAAAGACATAATATCCAGATATAGAACAAACATTTCAGAAATTTATATGGAAACAAAAATGACCCTGAATAGCTGCAGCAATTTTGAGAAAGAACAAAGTAGGAAGTACCATAATATCTGATATCAAGCTGTATTACGAGGCCACTCTAATCAAAACATCCTGGTACTATAAAAACAGATACATAGACCAATGGAACAGAGCAGAGAGCCCAGAAATAAACCAAAGTCTCTATGGTTAATTAATATTTGACAAAGTGAGAAGCATAAAATGGAGTGAAAATATCCTCTTTAACAAATGGTGTTGGGAGACATGGACAGCTACATGCTAAAAAAATGAAACTCTATCACCAACTTACACTATGCACGAAAACAAATTCAAGGTGGATAAAATACTTAAATATAAGTCATGACACCATAAATGTTCTAGAGGAAAACTTTGGCAGGAAAATTGCAGATATTTCACGCAGCAACATCTTCACTGATATTTCCCTAAACTAAGGGACATAAAGGAAAAAATAAAGAAATGGGACATCATCAAATTAAAAAAAGCTAAAGAAAACAACATTAAAATGAAAAAAGAGCCAACTATATGGGAAACCATATTTCTCAATGATGACCTGGACAAGGGTTTGATCTCCAAAATATATAAAGAACTCTCAGGACTCCACTCCAAGAAGACAAACAACAACCCAGTTAAAAAATGGGCAAAGACTTGAACAGACATTCCTCCAAAGAGGACATAAAGAGGGCCCAGAGGCATAGGAAAAGATGCTAGTCATCAGAGAGATGCAAATGAAAACCACAATGAGATACCAGTTCACGCTGTTGAGAATGGCCATCATAAACAAATCAAAAAACAAGTGTTGGAGAGGCTGTGGACAAAAGGGAACACTACTGCACTGTTTGTGGGAATGCAGACTGATGCAACCATTGTGGAAAACAGTATGAAGTTTCCTCAGAAAATTAAAAATGGAACTGCCTTTTGACCCAGAAATTTCACTGCTGGGAGTAGCACTAAGAACCCTCAAAGACCAATCCAAAAGAACCTAAGCATCCCTATGTTCATAGCAGCACAATTTACAATAGCTATGTACTCGAATCCACCTAAGTGCCCATCAATAAATGAATGGATCAAAAAACTATGGTACATTTACACAATGGAATATTATGCAGTAGAGGGAAAGAAGGCACTCCTACCCTTTACAACAGCATGGATCGAACCAGAGAACATTATGCTAAGTGAAATAAGCCAGGTGGTGAAGGACAATTACCATATGACCTCACCTTTAACTGGAACCTAATGAACAAAAGAAAAGAGCAAGCTAAATATAACCAAAGACATTGAAATTAAGAGCGATGTGACAGTAACCAGAGGGGAAATGGGAGGGGATAACGGGGAAAAGATTTTCAGGAATGTGTATAAAGGATGCATAGACAAAACCAAGGTGGTGGTGAAAGCAAGGGAGGAAGATGGGTTTGGATCTGGTGGGGTGGGAGTGGTGGTGGGTAAACCCAGAGAAGTGTAATTAAACAATAATAAAATAATTTTAAAAATTTAGAATGCATGATATTTTATCTTCTCTCCAGTATATCTTATAACAATGTTCCTCCATTTTATTTATGCTGATCCCTAAGAGTTGTAAAATGTAAAATCTCATTAATTTGGGGACTAGTTATCTAAGTTAATCAAATCACAGATACTCAGAGACTATAAATATATCACTTTTCTCAGTCTCTAGTACCACTTTATTCAGGCTCTAGTATATTATAAGTACTCGAAAAGTTATTAGACGTTCAAAACTTACTTATTTTTTCCTCCATTTCTATCTTTCCATCAAAAAAGCTAGTTTACATTCAGTGATAATATGATTCCATTGTTGTAATTCTGTTGTTTTCTCAGATCATTATTCCAGTGTGAACTCTGATTTTCAAATTCTGGTTTACATCAACTAACCTATGCAGTGTATTAAAAGGTAGAAACAGAAGCCTTATCTGCCAAGGTATTGATTGAGAATACCTAATGTAGGCTTAGTTTTAAACATTTAAAATAAGGACCCAGAACCTTGAACTACACTTTGAGGCATTGATATCCTCATAGACATACAAATATCTAATAATAATCTCTGTAGCCATTGGATTGTAATGTAATCACCAATTTCCAGTTACGCATTTCTTCTAATAGATAATTTCTCTCAAAATACAGGTCTTTTATTTTTATTATTTTTTATAATTTTTATACAGTCTTATATTTATAATGTATAATCCTCTGGGATTGAGCAAGACTGAGTGGGTTGTGAGGACATGAGATTATCAGTGATTAAAAAATATTAGGAAACCATAAGTTGCTCAAAAACTCCTAAATTCCAAAATATTTCTTCTCTTAAGTGCCCATCAATAAATGAGTGGATCAAAAAAAATGTAGTTAATTTACACAATGGAATACTATGTATCAGAAAGAAAGAAGGAGCTCCTACCCTTTGCAACAGCATGGATGAATCTGGAGATCATTATGCTAAATGAAATGCAGTGAGTGAAAGATAAATACCATATGATTTCACCTATAAGTGGAACATAATCAACAAAACAAACAACTGAGCAAAATATAACCAGAGACAAGGAAATAAAGAACAAACTGCCAGTAACCAGAGGGGAGGAGGAAAACAGGGAAAAGAAGGAGAAGTGTCTAATTAAGGAAAATGTCTACCCGACCCTGGACAAAGACAGCAGGGGTATGGAAGGATTGAACATGGGAGGTAGGGGTGTGTAGGGGGATAGTAATGGGGAAAACGGGTACAAGTGTGATTGAACAATAAAAATAAAAATAAAATATTTATTTGAAATTACTGAGAAGAAAAAGGAAAAAACATATAGAAAATAAAATATCTATTAACTTTCATTGTTTTAACAAATACTATCCATGCGATATGTACCAGGCACTATTTATGTGACAACAGATAAAAAAACACACAAGATAGGCTCACACTTTTTCTTCATTTAGGTTTCCAGACTTTAGAGATAGAAAGAACTAAACAGTCACTACAACTAAGTGATACGAAAGTATGAGTACAGATTGTTACAAGAGCATGTATTATAGGCACCTAAACCTATTTAGCAAGGACACTGGAAACTTTCTGAGGAGTAGTCATTACTTTGTATTAAGTACAACTAATTGCTCAATCATGCAAGACTGTCCTGCAGGGGAACTCCTGAACTAATATTTTTAAGAACAATCTATTTGGGTAGGGGTGTTTCTTTTTTAAATATATTTTATTGATTATGTTATTACAGTTGTCCCATTTCCCCCCTTCATTTCCCTCTGCATGCACACCCCCTCACACCCACATCCCCCCTTTAGTTCATGTCCATGTGTCATAAGTTTTTAGTTTCAACATGTCCCATACTATTCTTGCCCTCTTCATGTCTATTTTCTGCCCACCATCTAGGCTACTTATTCTCTATACCTTTTTCCCCTCTCTCCTCCTCTCACTCCCCTGCGACTAACTGTCATCATGTGCTCTCCATTTCCGTGTTTCTGTTCCTGTTCTATTGTTTGCTGAGTTTGCTTTTGTTTTAGGTGTGGTTGTTAATAACTGAGTTTGCTGTCTTTTCACTGTTCCTACCTTTTATCTTCTTTTTCTTAGATAAGTCCCTTTAACATTTCATATAATAAGGGCTTGGTGATGATGAACTCCTTTAACTTGACTTCCCCTTTATCTGAGAAGCACTTTATTTGTTCTTCCATTCTAAATGAAAGCTTTGCTGGATAGAGCAATCTTGGATGTAGGTCCTTGCCTTTCATGCCTTGGAATACTTCTTTCCAGCCCCTTCTTACCTGTAAGGTCTCTTGAGAAATCAGCTGACAGTCTGATGGGCACTCCTGGGTAGGTAACTCTCTCCTTTTGTCTTGCTGCTTTTAAGACTCTCTCTTTATCTTTAATCCTGGGTAATGTAATTATGATGTTCCTTGGTGTGTTCCTCCTTGGGTCCAACTTCTTTAGGACTCTCTGAGCTTCCCGGACTTTCTGGAAGTCTATTTCCTTTGCCAGATTGGCAAAGTTCTCCTTTATTATTTGTTCAAATAAATTTTCCACTTGTTTCTCTTCCTCTTCCCCTTCTGGTACCCCTATAATGTAGATGTTGGGATGTTTAAAGATGTCTTGGAGGTTCCTAAGCCTCTCCTCATTTTTTTTGAATTCTTGTTTCTTCCTTCTTTTCTGTTTGATTGTTTATTTCTTCCTTTGGGTCCATACTGTTGATTTGAGTCCCAGTTTTCTTCCCATCACTATTGGTTCCCTGTGCGTTTTCCTTCATTTCACTTAGTGTAGCCTTCATTTGTTCATCTAATTTGTGACCAAAATCAACCAATTCTATGAGTATCCTGATCACCAGTGCTTTGGACTGTGCATCTGATAGGTTGGCTATCTCTTGGTCACTTAAAAGTATTGGCTCTAGTGGTTTGATTTGTTCTTTCATTTGAGACAGTTTTTTCTTTCTTTCTTTTTTTTGGTCTGGTTGCGGCTGTTATGTAGTGAGTGTGGAGCTTTAGGTGTTCACCAGGGTGGGGCAACCCTGTTGCAGAGTTGTGATGCTGTATGTGGGGGTGGGGTCCGAGAGGGAACAATGGCACTTGCTCTGCTCTCTCTGGGATTTCAGTCCCTTCTGTGAGGCTGGGAGTCTCTTCTGGCACTTCAACCCCCACAAGTGTTTTCAATCAGTACTTTTAGGCTTTATTTCCTGTCCCTTGGGCCCTGGGTTTTGCAGTCTGTCTCGCTGCCTGTTTTCACCTGGTTTATCTACAAGTGAATGTGTGACCACAGTCAGCAGCCTTGTGAGCCTCAGTGGGTCTGTTTGTTGCCTCCCTGCACCCAGTACCACAGCCTGTGTGCCTGTGGTGTGCCACAGCTGCTTGCACATCCAGGACCACTAGCCACTGTTTTTTCCTGCCATGATCCCTCTCCGTTGGCTGATGACTCTGCCTGTCTTACTGGTGTGGGAGAATCATTGTTGGACTTCCATGGGGTTCAATTTTCTATCTGTTCTGGTTGTAGTGGTTTTTTTTTTTTGGTTGTTAATTTTTGTTGTCCTTAATTTTGGTTGTGAGAGGAGGCACAGTGTGTCCACCTACACCTCCAGCTTGGCCAGAAGTCCGGTAGGGGTGTTTCTTTGTGTTCTTGTTACATCTGTGGCTTAGAATAATAATTTATTTTCCCAGGATCCTGTGGGTTGACAATTTGAGCTTCATCCAACTGAATAGGCTTATCACAGCTCCATGTGGTTTTCACTGGTACATAGAGCTGACATTACTGGATGACTGTGCCTCTATTTCAACATAGTCACCAGCCCTCAAAGAGACTTAATGATAGTTTTCGCATGGCAATAGTATTGTATTCCAAGAGAGTAAGAGTGAAAGCTGAAAGCTTCTTGAAACCTTACCCAATTTCACTTCTGTTTTACTCAGTTGATGAAGGAAAGTCGCAATGCCAACACAGATTCAAGGAATAGAAAATAGACTCAGTTAACTATATCCTCACTCACAAGGATATAGTTCAATATAGGCTCTATGTAAGGAAATTTGTTGATAAAAGAGAATCAATTTATTCATAAGCTCATGTTTGGTTTTCTCAAAGTACTTCCCAAGGACAGTTACTTAACTTACAACATTCAAAAGCTTCATATGCTTATAAATCTTACAAGTTTCACAATCTATTCACTCATCTAGGTGACTGCCTCACAAATCACCAAAGCTGTATTTCCATTCTTCAGTAACTACTGATCATCTGTTTCTTAACTTGCATGTACATATACATAACACACACCGCACACACGGTTCTACTGGCAATATCTACTCTGAACAACTGTACCACATAATTATTGACTTTTCTCCTTTCTCAATGCATCACATGTTTCAATCTTTATGGAAAGTGAAATATCCACTTATGAACAAGATCCACTCCCTCCTGCTTAATCAAATATATTGGTTGATCTTCAGTTCTCATTTTATTCAACATATAAGCCAAGAGTTGATGCAGCTATTTTGTCTCTTTCCCTTGAAACATTTTTTTAATCAAGAACACTTTATTCATGGTTTTCTATCTACATTTATGACCTGTCCAAATGAGTTTTCTTCACTAATTTTTCATTTTTTCAACCACCTCATATTTAAATGTCCTGGCATCCTGGCATTAGTCCTTGAACCTCTTATCTTCTTCATTAGTCTAAACATTCCCTTGAGGATCACAGCTAGTCTCAGGGATTTAGAAATGATCAATACTCTGATAATCATCAAATTTATACATACAGCCAAGATTTCTTTGAACATAAGGTTCTTATATCCTTAGAGAACCTACTTGGATATATAATGCGCAAATCAAACATAATATTCCTTTTCCAAATACCCACCCAAATTTTCTTCAAACAAGTGTTTTCATAAACTTACCTATTTCAAAAAATGTCAATTTTATCCTTTTTCTTGTTCAAAACTAATTTTAAGAGAAATCATTCACTGTTATTTGTCTTTTGTGCATATTATACATACAGTGAGCAAATTCTGTTGACTCTACCTTTAAAATATACCCAGAATCTCTCCATTTTTATCAGTCTATCATAACAATTTTTGTCTAAATCACCATATTCCTTTACCTATACATCTGCAATAAATTTCTAACTACATTCTCAGTTTCCATTTTGCAGCATTAGATATTCTAGCTTTCTTCACTTTATTTTATTGTTTATACTATTACAGATATCCCCATTTCCTCCCCTTTGCCCACCTCAAGTAAAAGTCAGGACTTTTGGCCTTGAATGTTTTTGAAAAGAAAGAGAAGCATTCCCACACTAAATATCAACTGAAGATACAAGGCAAAGTTAGGCTATCACAGGTAAGATGGGAAGGATCTTTAAGAAAGTGCCACCCCCAATAACCAGGGACAGAGAACCCACCTAAATCTAGTATTGAACCAGGGCAACAGAAAGTGCTCCAAACAATACTCATCTCATAGGCCAACATGCACTAAGTAACAAGTGGTAGTAGACTACCTTTGGAGGATGAGCAAGAGTCTAGGGAAAGAAAGAGGTCCCCTCTAAGCCTTCAGCTCCCCGGTGAAGCCTGAAAGTAATAGTAGAAGTGTAGGAATAAAAAAAGAAAAAAGAAAACTTCCTTCAACCAACTTCACACATTAACAACAAAGTTAAACTACAGTTATTTAAAGATTGTGGTGAACTGTAATTAAATAACAGAAGAAAAAGCCAGCTCAATTCCTAACTAGATTAATTTAATCATCTACAGTAGACTTTACAGAAGACTTAACAAAAATGTGCCCTGGAATGAATACTATTTACCTCACTCTCTCCTGTTATATACATACCATCAATCATTAACAAAGATCAATCAAATAATAAAAAACATTATTGAGAAATAAAACAATCAATAAAATAAGACTTAAGTAAGATTCAGAAGATGATCCTAACAGAAATGGATCTTAAGATGACTTCAATAACAAGTTAAAGACTATGCATGAAAATACATGTACAACATGTATGAACAGATGGATGATTTTCACTAAGAGATGGAAAATAAGAAAGAATCAAGTGGAAATGCTGGGTGAAAGGCATAGTAAGATAAATTATTTGAATAATATTTTTAATTTTAAAAAAGTTATTCTTTATTTATTTTTAGATAGAGGGGAAGTGAGGGAGAAAGAGGGAGAGAAACACCAATGTGTGTTTGCCTCTCATGTGCCCGCTACTGGGGACCTGACCTGCAACCCAAATATGTGCCCTGAGTGGCAATCAAACTGGCAACATTTTGGTTTTGCAGGCCAGCAATCAGTCCACTGAGCCACACCAGCTGGGGCTGAATAATATTATTGAAGAGCTCATCACTAAGCTGGATAGAGCAGAAAGAATGTTAAATTTTGTGATATAGCAATAGAAATTATCCAAATTGAAACACATACAAAATGAAAAGATTATCTAAAATCAAACTTTAACTTATGTGTAGTTAGACTCCAAGAAGGAAGAGAGAGAGAATTTAGCAGAAGAGATATTTAAAAAGGTAACAATTCAGAGTTCCTAAGAGACAAATTCAAGAACATCACAGAACACTAAGCATGATAAATTCTCTCTCTCATACACACAAACACTCAAAAACACACACACATATACACACTGATACATAATTTTAAAGCAGATGAAAATTAAAAGTAAAGAGAAAATCTTGAAGGTATTATGCAGTGAAAGGGTGAGACAGATCACATTACATCAGAGTTACAAAGATAAGAATAATTCCAGACCTTTTATCATAAAGTACATAAGACAAAATTCAATGAACTAGCATCATTAGAATACTAAAAGACTGAAAGAGAAAAAATAAATTAATAATTCTATAACCAGAAAAATATAGTTTAAAAATAAATGAAAACTTTTTCAAGCTATCCATAACTTTCTGAAAAACTGAAAGCTGCCTAAGTGTCCAGTAGATGAGTGGATGAAGCAACTATTGGACATTTACACAATGGTATACTATTCAACTGTTTTAAAAAATTACCCTTTGCAACAGTGTAGATGGACCTGGAGAACATTACACTAAGTGAAATAAGCCAGTCAGAAAAAGACAAATTTAATTTGCCATATGTGGAATCTAATGAACAACCTATACCAACAAGAAAAATAGAGAAAGACTCACAGATAGAGAGCAGGTTCACAGCTATAGGGTGGTTTAGGGGGTGGAAAGTTAGAGCAAAAAAGCAAAAGGACTAATGGACATGGACAATATCATTGTGACTGTGGGGGGACATAAGGGGGATAAATGGTATTGGAAAATATGCAATTAAAAAATCCTAAAGTCAATGAACTACCATCATTAGAATGCTAAAAGCAAAAGATGAATTATAAATCCTTTTTTAAATAAATGAAGACTTTTTCAAGTTACCTACAGTTCAAACCATTTATTATAAAAAGACATGGACTGTAAAAAATGTTATATGTATTTGTTCTGATAAAAAATAGATGATGTCAGAAAGAAATTTTGATCCTCTCAACAAAAAAGAGTGTGGAAAATGGTAAAAATCATAATAAATATAAAATTTATTTCATTTTTTATGTTGCTTTTAATCACACAAAATAAAAACTAGGTATAATGTAATGTTTGTTTATAATGTATGTAAAAGAAAATTTTAAGAGAAAAAGATCACAATAGATGAGAAGGCAAAACTGACAGTACACTAATACATACCCCATACATTATAAATAAAGTGGTATAACATTATTTGAAAGTAGACTGTGATTAACTACATATGTGTGTCATAAACCTTAGTGCTACCAATATGAATTAAGATTAATTTAATCAGTATTAAGAATAATAAATCAAAAGCTGAGATAAAATTGAATTATATAATAATGCAAACCATAATCATGAAAGAAAAGATAGGATAAAAAGAAAGTAATGAGCAAAATGATAGGTTTTAAACCAACCATACACAGTTACATTAAATGTTAATGGTGTATGTACACCAGGTAAATATAGTAATTGTCAGATTGAATAAACAAGTGACATTCAACCATACACATTCTAGAGGAAATCCATTTAAAATATAAAGTCCTAATTAGGGTAAAAATGAATGAATGGAAAAATATATGCTGTGCAAACTCTAATACAAAAAATATTGGCATCAGTTACATTAATAAGAGAAAGCATAAATTTCAGAAAATATATTACTATGGATAAAGAAAAAGATTGCATAATGATAAAAGGAGTCAATTAATTAAGAGGACACAACAATCCAAAATGTTTATACACACATAATCAGAATGTAAAAGTATATGAAAAGTACATGAAAGTGATAAAACTGAAAGGTAAAATAGACAAAATCATATTTGAAGACTTCAAATATTATCTTTCAGTAATCAAAAGAACAACAAGACAGAAAATCAGTGAAACTATGTGAGACATGAACAATAACACTCAACTTGACCTAATTGACTTTTATAGAATGCTTCACCCAGCAACAGCAGATTGCACATTCTTTTTTTAAAATAGTTTTTCAGTTACAATTGTCCCCATTTTCTCCCCATTGTCCTTGTCCATGGGTCCTTTGTAGATGTTCTCCTTCTTTCCCCCATTATTCCCTTCCCCTTCCCTATGTTCGTAGTATTATTTACAACAGTCAAGTGCTAAAAACAGTCTAAGTGCCCAGTAGGAAATGACTAGATCAAAAAATTGTGGTACATTTACACAGTGGAATACTACACAGCAGAAAGAAGGAGCTCCTACTCTTCATGACAGCATGGTTGGAAATGTAGAGCATTATGCTAAGTGACATAACCCAGTCAGGGAAAGAAATACCATATGATCTTACCTATAATCAGAACCTAATCAACAAAACAAAGAAACAAGCAAAAAAAATCAGAGACATGAAAATAAGGATTACAAGTTCTTTGGATGTAATTATAAACCATTAGTCAAGGTAGACCATATTCTGGTTCATAATATAAATTTTATCTAGAAATAATAATCATGTGAGGTCATACTATCAAACACTATTCTGGTAATCACATTGCAGTATATAAGTGTATCAAATCAACATGTTATACATGTTAAACATACACAATGTTAATTGCCAATCATATCTCAATAAAAAATGTTAAAAAGAAGTAAAATTATTCATAGTAACTTCTCCCACCATAAGGGAATTAAACTAGATATAAATAGCAGCAAATCTCTGGAAATTAGCCAATATTTAAGAGTTAAAAAAAAACTCTAAATTACCTATGAGTGAGTCACAAAGGAAAGCAGAAAATATTTTAAATTCAACATAAATGAAAACACAACAAATCAAAATCTGTGAGATGCAAACTAAAGAAGTATTTGGTGAACACTTTCTGAAATTGAATGCTTATATTAGGCAAGAGGAAAGGTGTAAAATCAATTTTCTAAGCTTCCACTTTTAGAAACTAGAAAAAGAAGAGCAAAATAAACTCAAAGCAAGCAAAAAGGAGGGAACAAAAAAGGTAACAATAGAAATCAGTGGAATTTAGATCAGAAAAAAATAACTCAACTTAATGGTGCTTTGGAAATATTAATACAATTCATAAACATTTATTCAGACTAACAAAGGAAAAATGAGGTTTATATATTACAAACATCATAAGCAGAAGTGAGGACATTGCTACAAACCCCCACTGATATATAAAAATAAAAATTGAATACTCTCCAACTTTTATATGTATCAATAATACATTTTTGAACAAGTAGACCAATTCCTTGAAAGAAATGAATCAGAAAAAAAACAATAATTTCTCATATAACTCAACCCCACAGATGCAGAGCCTCCTCCATTATCAACATCTCTCATTAGAGTGGTACATTTGTAGCAAGTGATCAACCTGCAGTGACACATTATAATTACCAGAAATTCATAGTTTACATACAGTTTACTTTTGGTGTTGCACATTTTATGGGTTTGAATAAATTATATAATGACTTGTATCCATCATTTTGGTATTATAGAGATTATTTTTGCTACCCTAAAATTTTTCTGTGTTTCACTAATTATCCCATATCCCTACCCCTCACCTTTGGCAACTACTGATCTTTGTACTGTCTCCATAGTTTTCCCTTTTATATATCATATAGTTGGTATAATTTAGTGTGTGTGTGGTCTTTTCATACTAGCTTTTTATTTAGTACTATGCACTTAAGGTTCTTCCATGTGTTTTAATGGTTTGATAACATTTCTTTTTTAGCACTGAATAATGTTTCATTGTTATAACTGAATGCGGCATATTTCATTTATACATTTACCTACTGAAGGATATCTTGTTTTCTTCCTGGTTTGGCAATTATAAATAAAGCATCTATAAGCATCCTTGTGTAAGATTTCGTTTGAACATAAGTTGTCAAATCCTTTAAGTAAATACCAAGGAGCAGAATTGCTAGATTGTATGGTTAGAGTGGTCAGTGTTTTATGAAACTGCCAAATTATCTCCCAATATGGCTATAGCATTTTGCATTTCCACCAACAATGAATGAGATTTTCTGCTGCTCAACATCTTGACAAGCACTTGGTATTTTCAGTGTTTTGGATTTGAGCATTCTAATAGGTGAGTAGTATTATCTTATTAGTGTTTTTTAAGTTTTTCTTATTTATTTTTAGAGAGGGGGTAGGGATAGATAAAGAGAGGGATAGAAACATCAATATGAGAGAGGAGCATTGATTGGTTGCCTCTCGTATGTCCCCCAACCTGGGACCAAACCTGCAACCCAGATGCGCCTGACCAGGAATTGAATCTGTGACCTATTACTTTGTGGGAGGATGTCCAAACTACTGAGCCACATGGATCAGGGCAAGATCTTATTAGTGTTTTAATAAGCACATCTCTGATTACCTATGGCATTAAGCATGTTTTAATATGCTTATTTTTCCATCTATATATTTTCTTTGGTAAGATGTATGTTAAGGGCTTGGGAGCATTTTATAAGTTCTCTTTCTTATTGTTGTGTTTAAAGATTTATTTGTATGTTTTGATAACAATACTTTATCAAATGAGTCTTTGGGAATATATTGTGCCTTGTCTTCTTCTCTTAACATTGTCTATCACAAATTTCTTATTTTAATTTTAATGAAGAAATTTAATATGTCAATT
Source organism: Anoura caudifer (assembly GCA_004027475.1). Taxonomy (NCBI): domain Eukaryota; kingdom Metazoa; phylum Chordata; class Mammalia; order Chiroptera; family Phyllostomidae; genus Anoura; species Anoura caudifer. Next base: position 224,146 of record PVKU01001719.1, read on the forward strand.
ATTTCTTTCAGATGTTGTTTCTTTGATGTTGTACCTCAAAAGGCATTGCAAGTCAGTTGAATGGGGCAGGTGAGAGCAATGAGGAAAAAGGTGGGACAACTATAAGTGAAAAAAAAATAAAAGGTATTGCCATACTAAAAATCATTTCAGTTCTGCTATATTATCTTGCAGGAGTTTCATAGTTTTGTGTTTCACACTTAGGTCTGAGCTCCATTCTGATTTTGTTTATTTGTTTATTTGTTTGTTTGTTTGTTTAAGACTGCAAGGTCTATGTTCAGTTTCATTTTTTTGGATGAGATTATCCAGTGGTTCTAACAGCATTTATTGAAAAGACTGCCTTTGCTTTATATTATTTATTTTTCCCATTGGTGAAAGATCAATTGACAATATTTATTGGGGGGTCTACTTCTGGGCTATGTATTGTTTATTCTCTCTCTCTCTCTTTCTTGCTCTCGCTCTTGCTCTCTCTCTGGTTCAGTTCCTCCATGCCACAACCCTCCAATCCCTGCTGGACCTATCAGACTAATCACTACCTATGAGTCTGGTTCTCTGTTGCTTGTTAGTTCAGTTTGTTCATCAGATTCCACATATGAGTGAAGTCAATATGATATTTTTCTTCCTCTACCTGGCTTATTTTACTTAGCATGATGTTCTCCAGGTCATGCATACTCTCACAAAAGGTAAAATTTTTTTCTTTTTTTTTTTTACAGCTGAGTACTATTCCATTGCATAAATGTCCCATAGTTGTTTTATCCACTTATCTACTGATTGACACTAGGACTGCTTCCATATATTGGTGATTGTAAACACTGCAATGAACTTAAGGCTACTTATGTTGTTTTGAATTGCTGTTTGTGTTCCTTTGGATGTATTCACAGAACAGAGATCACTGGGTCAAAAGGTAGATCCACTTTCACTTTTTTGAGGTATGTCCATACTGCTTCCCACAGTGGCTGCACCAATCTGCATTCCCACCAATAGTATAAATGGGTTCCCCTTTCTCCATATCCTTGGCAGCAGTTCTGGTTTGTGACTGGTTTATTTCACTTAATTAACATAATGTTCTCTATGTCCATCCATGCTGTTGCAAAGGATAAAATGTTCGTATTTTTTACAGTCAAGTAATATTCCATTGTGTATAAGTGTTATAGATATTTTATCCACACATCTACTGATGGACACTAGGGCTGCTTCCAAATCTTGTCTATTGTAAATAACACTGCATTAAACATAAGGGTGCATATATATTTTTTCAATTAGTGTTTCGGGATCCTTTGGAAACACTCCCAGAACTAGAATTTCTAGGTCATGAGACAGTTCCATTTTTAATTTTGGGCATAACTCCATCCTGCCTTCCACAGTGGCTGTATCAGTCTTCATTCCCACCAACAGTGAACAAAGGTTCACTTTCTTCATATCCTAGCCAACATTTGTTGTTTGTTGACTAATTGATGAAAGCCATATTCTCCCATATGTATGGTTATATTTCATTGTGGTTTTAATTTACATTTATCTGATGATGAGCGAAATTGAACATTTTTTTCATATGTCTATTGACCATCTGTATGTCCTCTCTAGAGAACTGTCTCTATTCAGGTCATTTACCCATTTTTAAATTGGATTGCTTGTTTATGTTGAGTTTTTTGGGGAAGTTGAGTTTTATAAATACTTTATAAATTTTGGATATTAACACTTATCAGATGTATCATTGGTATATATGTTGTCCCATTCAGTGGATTGTCTTTTCATTTTGTTGATGGTTTTCTTTGCTCTGAAAATATTTTTAGTTTGATAAAACTCCATTTGTTTACCTTCTATTTTGTTTCCCTTGCTCAAGGAGATGTAGAAGAAAAATATTTCTATGTGAAATGTCCAAGATTTTAATGCCTATGTTTACTTCTAGACATTACTTCTAGGAACTATAAAATTATGGTTTCTATAGTTTTGAGTCTAACATTTAAGTTTTCAATATATATTAAGTTTATTCTTGTATGTGGTGTAAGAAGGTGGTCTAGTTTCATTTCGTTGCAGGTCTCTGTCCAATATTCCCAGCATTATTTATTGAATAAACTATCTTTAGCACATTGTATGTTTTTGCTTCCTTTGTCAAATATTAATTAACTATAAAGATGTGGGTTTATTTCTGGATTCCCTAGTCTGATTCATTGATCTACATGTCTGTTTTTTTCCCAATACCATGCTGTTTTGATCACTATGTCTTTGTAATAAAGTTTGATGTCAGGTAAAATAATTTGTTCACATTTCTTCTTCTTTCTCCTGCTTGATGTTGGTATTCAAGGTATTTTGTCATTCTATATAAATTTTAGGGATATTTCTTCTAGTTCTGTGAAATAAATCACGGGTATATTCTTAGGAATTGGATTGAATCTGTACTTTGGGGAGATATGGACATTTAAATTATGTTAATTATTCCTACCCATGAACACAGTATACATTTCCACCTTTTTGTATCTTTAAATTCTTTCTTCAGTGTCTTACAATTTTCCAAGAACAGGTCTTTTACATCTAGTTAGGTTTATTCCTAGATATTTTATTACTTTGAAGCAATTTTAAATGGGGTTGTTTTATTAGTTTTTATTTTGGATAGTTCATTATTGGCATGTAAAAATGCAACTGATTTCTGGATATAAATTTCGCATCCTGCTACGTTACTGAATTCATTATCAGTTTGAGATTTTTGGTGGAATCTTTAGTGTTTTCTCTATACAGTATCATGTCATCTGCAAATAGTGACAGTTTCATTTCTGACTTACCAATATGGATGCTTTTCTTTTCTTCTTCTGCTGTGATTGTTGAAGCTAGGACTTCCAGTACTATGTTGAGTAAGAGCAGTGAAATTTGATATCATTGTATTGTTCCGTATTTAAGGGGAATGCTTCTAGTCCTTGCCCATTGAATATGATAGTGGCTGTGGTTTTGTCATAGATGGCAGGTATGTTCCCAAATTTCTACTTTGCTTAGATTTTTAAAATCATAAATGGGTACTAGGTTACATCAAATGCTTATTCTGAATCTATTGATACGGTCATGTGGTTTTTAATATTCATTTGTGTTTATGTGGTATATTAAATTTATTGATTTGTGGGGATTTTTTATCAACATTGCATCTCCAGAATAAATCCCACTTGACCATGGTGTATGATTCTTTTAATGTATTGCTGGGTTTGATTTGCTAATATTTTGGGGGAATTTTATCATCTAAGCCTATAGAGGATATTGACTTATAGTTTTCTTCCTTTGTAGTGTCTTCATCTGGTTTTGTAATTAGGATAATCCTGGCTTTGTAAATTAGTTTGAGAGACTTCCTTCCTCTTGAATTTTGTTAAATACTTTGAGAAGGAGAGGTGCTATTTCTCTGAATGTTAAAATTTATCTGTGCAGCCATCCCATTCAAGGCTTTTGTGTGTTGGGAGTTTTTTGGTTACTGCTTCAATTTCACTAATTGTTATCTATCTATTTAGATTACCTGATTATTCCTAATTTAGTTTTGGAAGATTGAATGTTTCCAGGAATTTATTCATTTTATACATATTTCTCCATTTTTTGGTATATAGTTCTTTGTAATATTTTCTTATAACCATTTCTATTTCTTTGGTGTCATTTGTTAATTCTCTTTCATTTATTATTTTATTTATTTTGGCACTCTCCCTTTTTGCTCTTGATCAATCTGTTTATAAGTTTGTCAATCTTCTTTGTATTTTCAAAGAATCAGCTCTTGAATTCATTGAATTTATTTTTAGTATTGTTTTTTAGACTCTTTAATTCATTTCTGTTCTGACATTTATAATTTCCCTCCTATTCACTTTTGGGTTTGTTTGTATTTTTATTTTTTTTATTCCTTTAAGTGTAAAGTTAGATTGTCCATTTGAGCTTTTTCATGTTTCTTGATATGGACATGTAATGTTATAAATTTCTCACTTAGGACTGTTTTTCTAGTGTCCCACAGATTTGAGATTGTTGTGTTTTAATATTTACTTTCATCAAGGTATCTTTTGTTTTCTTCCTTGACATCATTGTTAATCCATTCATTGTTTAGTAATATGTTATTTACCTTCCATGCCTTTATGTGATTTTTCACTTTTCATCTTTTGATTGATTTCTAGTTTCATAGCCTTATATTCAAAGAAGTTGCTTGATATGATCTAAATCTTTTAAAATTTATTCAGACTTCTTTTATGTCCTATCATGTGGTCTATCTTAGAAAATGTTCCATGTGCACTTGAAAAGTATGTATACTCTGTTTTTGGGGGTGAAATTCTATGAATATATCAATTAAATCAATCTGAACTAGTGTGTCATTTAAGGCCACTGTCACCTTGTTGATATATTGTCTGGAATATCTATCCATTGATTTAAAAGGGGTGTTAAAATCCCTTGTAATGACTGTATCTGTGGATCTCTCTCTTTGTGTCCATAAAGATTTGCTTTATATTTTTATGTGTTCTTATGTTGGATGTGCAAATGTTTACTAGGTTTATATCATTTTGTTTGTTCATCATTTTGCAGTGCCCTTCTTTGTTTCCCACTATAGCTTTAGTTTCAGTCTATTTTGACGTATATAAATATTGCTACCTCAGCTTTTTTTCTTTCTATTTGCATGAAATAACTATTTCCATCCCTTTACTTTTGGTCTGAGTATATCTTTTGTCTTTAGGTGCATCTCTGGAAAGCAGAATAAATATGGGTCTTGTTTTCTTATCTATTCAGCTGCCCTATGTTTTTTTATTGGAGCATTTACTGTATTTTACGATCTATAATAAATACATTTATGCCCAAATTTTTTAGAGAAAAATAAGAATGCACATTGTACATAGATAATACTAATTCCATATATATATAAATATGCTTATACATTAAAAGAGTAACTCTAAAAAGCAATAATGATATCTGTATGCAAAATAATACCCCAGAATATGATAATCAGTTTTGTTTCTAAATATAAATAAATGCAAAATTGAATTAAAAATTAAAATGAAAGATTTTTTTCCTGAAACCTTGAACCAAAACCATAGATGCACATTATACACAGGACCACAATATACATGGCAAAATATGGTAAGCTATTTACATTTAAGTGATTATTTATAGGTATATATTGCAATTTTTTTAAACAATGTTTCTCTGTTTTCCTTCTATCTTCTTCTTCTTCTTCTTCTTCTTCTTCTTCTTCTTCTTCTTCTTCTTCTTCTTCTTCCTCCTCCTCCTCCTCCTCCTACTACTACTACTACTACTACTCCTTTTTTTCATCAACTTCTTCCTTCTCCTCCTCTCCCTCCCCCTTCCTCCTCCTTCTTTTTTGTTCTTACTCAAGCAACCACTTTACCATTTCTTGCAGTACTGATTTGGTGATAACCAACTATGTTAGCTTTTTGCTTGTTTGGTCGGTTTGGAAGTACTTTATTTCTCCTTCACTTTTAAATGAAAGCTTTGCTATAGCAAAGTACCCTTGGTTGTAGGTCCTTACTTTTCATCTCTCTGAATATTTCATGCCAATCTCTTTTGGTCTGAAGTGTTTCTCTTAAGAAATCAGATGACAGTCACATGGGAGCCCCCCTTACAGGTAACCAATTATTTTTCTCTTACAGTTTTGAAGATTCCCTCCTTGTCTTTGACCTTCATTGTTTTAATTATGATGTGTCTTGTTGTGGACCTCTTTGGGTCTATCTTGTTTGGGGCTCTTTGTGCTTCCTGGACTTGTGTGTCTTTTTTCCTTCACCAGGTTATGGTTGTTTTTAGTCATTATGTCTTTAAATATGTTCTCAATCCCTTGATCTCTCTCTTCTCATTCTGGTACCCTATTGATGTGAATGTTGTTATGCATCATTTTGTCCCAAAAGTACCTTAAACTATCCTCATTTTTAATTCTTTTTAATTTTTGCTGTTCTGATTGTTTTTTCTATCTTGTCTTTCAAATAGTGGATTCAATCCTCTACTTCATTGAACCTGTTGTTTATTACTTTCAGTGTATCCTTTACTTCAGATATGAGGGGGAACCCCCAAAAGAGAATTTATTTATAAAAAATTGTTTTATTCTTACACATTTAAACTTTAGTCACCTTCAAAGTACTCTCCATTTGATGCAATACGCCTACTGAAACATTTTTTCCACTGCTCAGAACAATTTTGAACTCAGTAATTTTGATGCCTTTTAGTACTTCTGCTCTTCTTTTGTTTCACTTCTTCCACATCAGCAAAACTTTTCTCTTTGAGAACTTTTTCATCGAAGAAAGCAAAACTAAAAAAGATTAAGTCACTAGGGGTGATATTGGGCAAAAAAGGGAGAGTGGAGCTTGGGATCATGTCATTTTGGGTCAAAAACTGCTGAACATAGCACAGTGTGGGGAGGTATGCTCATAAAACACCCATGATGAAATTGATAAACATTTTGAGTCTTCAAAAAAACTTCACCGAAGCCAAACACAGCCTCTCACAATAAGGCTGGATGGTATGGCGGATGGATTTCTAGAACACTCACTTAGCAGGTAAGTCTATACTACAAAGGGCCAACCCTCCAGAACATAATTCTGTTTCGGGGGGTAGGTACCCCTTTACATTGCATTCTTCATTTTTGAGTGGTTCTTTGTTATGATTTCTATGCCCTTTTTTTAGCCATTGATCATCCTTCTAATAATTACTTTGAACCCTATATGTGATAAATTGTTTGCCTCCATTTTGTTTAGCTCTTCTTCTGGAGAATTCTCTCATTTTTTCATGTGAGACCAGTTTTTTTTTTTCACCCCATTTGGTCTGACTCTTTGTGTATGTTTCTATTTGTTAGATATATCTTCCCTGATTCCCCTTTTTGGTAGGGTGGCCTTATATTATAGGTGTCCTGTGGGACCCAGTGGCACCATCTCCCTGATCATCTGAGCTGGACATTCTAAGAATGTTTCTTGTGTCTGTTATGTGGGCCTTTCTGTTTTAATTGAGTCTTGATTGTTATAAGACTGTTTGTGCATGGTATCAACCCCCAAGCTGGCTGACTATGAGTTTTAATACCCAACACAGTGTGAAAGCTGCTGTGCAAGTGCTGATTGTGTGAAATAGAATTTTCCTCAACAGGGTTCAGTGTATGCTGAGATCTCCCTGTGGATATTCTGCTTCTGAAGCTTATTGTATGTACACTGCTCTGTTTTTATCTGAAGCCAGTTACAGGTGTGTTGTTTCTGGGCCTTTTTGGAAATACTCTGGTGTAGACCTATGTCAGATGTTGCATGTGACTGGCCCTGGGCAACATGTTTGGAACTATCAATGATCCACTGCTTGTGGCTCTCTTTTTGGACTTGAGTGTGTCTGAAAAAGACAAAGCTGCACACTAAGGCTGACTTTTAGTAACACTGGACCCAGAGCAGTTCAACAAAAGTTTAAAAGCACCTAGAAATCTGTCTCTGCCTGCTAACGGCTTATTAGGTTTAGCCATGGAAAGAGCCTCTGGCTACACTCTTTATCAATGCTTAAAGTCCACAATGTAGGGCAAGAAGGTTTTTTGTGGATAGGGTTAGCTTTTCCCCCAAGCTGATGCCACATGGAGGGCAGTTCTCTGCCCAAGAATGATGTCATCAGCTTTCCAGGAAAATAACTCAGTATAGGGTTCCTGGTGTAGACTCTTTAGCTCTATTCCCAGAGCCACTAACCCCAAACTATCCTTATGTTCTTCTAGTCCACTCTGTCCTCCCTCCACCACAGCCCAGGGTAAGTGGCAGTCTTGATGTGGCTTCTTCTGTAAGTTCTTCATCATAAGGCTTCTCTCCAATTAGTCTTCAGTTTTTTATCCAGGATGATTTTCCCATAATTTAGTTGTTGTAACTCCAGTTTGATCCTGGGAGGAGGTTAGTGTAACTTCCACAAAATTGACTGCCATCTTTGATTTTCCCTATGTTCTATTTTTATTAATCTGTCTATACATTTGCCAGTACCACCCTGGCCTGATTACTTTACAGAAAGTTTGTTTGTTTTTTTATGTTAAGTTGATACAAAATATATTAGTTTTAGATAGTGATTCAAGATCTATACAAATTATAATGTGATCACCACACTGAGCCTAGTAGTCATCTTACCATGCAGTTATCACAATAATTTTTAAGTATTTTATTTATTTATTTTTAGAGAGGGAAAGGGAAGGAGAAAGAGAGGGAGAAAAGCATTAAGGTGTGGTTACTTCTCATGCACTCATTACTGGGAACCTGACCCCCAACCGAGGCATATGCTTTAGAGTAGGAATCAAAACAGTGACCCTTTGGTTCATAGGCTGGCACTCAATCAACTGAGCCACACCAGCCAGGGACATTTGTTATGTTTTTATAGATAGCATATAAAAGTAAAATAATAGGGACCGTGTGTTTCTTTCTCTGACCTATTTCACATAGCTTAATATCATCTATATTCATCTATGTTGTCACAAATGGCAAGGTTTTATTCTTTATTTCTGAGTACTATAGCAATATATATTCATGTATCCATTTTTTTCTACTCATTCATCTATCCACGAACACCTAGGTTGTTTCTATGTCTTGTCTATTATAAATAATGCTACAATGAACTTGGGAGAGCATTTGTATTTTTTTTTAGTAGTTGAACTTTGTGAGATACTCAGTAGTGGAATTTCTGGGGCATAGTATTTCTATTTTTACTTTTGTGAGGATTGTCAATATTGTTTTCCATAGTTACTGCACCAATCTGCACTCCCACCAACAATGTACGGGGGTTCCCTTTCCTTCACAACCTCACGAAGACATGGTATTTTGTCTTGACTTTTGACTTTTTTGTTTATTGTTTTATCAAGTGCTTCTTTTTTTTTAAATTACATTTTTTGAGGTGACATTGAGGTTTCAAATGTACATTTCTTTTCTTATTATATATACATATATATATTATTGTTGTTCAAGTACAGTTGTCTCCACTACCCCAGCACCAATCTCCCCCACCCCAGCCACTACCACTTCCCACCCTTGATCCCATCTCCCTTGGTTTTTTCCATGTGTCTTTTATACATGTTCCTGAAAACCCTTCCCCCTTTTCCCTGTTATCTCCTCTCACCTCCGCTCTGGTTACTGTCAATTTGTTCCTAATGTCAATGTCTCTGGTTATATTTTGCTTGCTTGTTTGTTTTCTTGATTAGGTTCCACTTATAGGTGGGATAATATGGTATATGTCTTTCACTGTCTGGTTTATTTCACTTAGCATAATACTCTCCATTTCAGTACATGCTGTCACAAACTGTAAGAGCTCCTTTTTTATTTTTTCCATGTTAGCAGCAGACCGTTGTTGTACAAGTACGGTTGTTCAAGTACAGTTGTCTCCACTTCCTCCCACCCCTACAAACCCCCACCTCAGCCATCCCCATTCCCATATGATTTCACCTATAAGTGGAACCTATTCAACAAAATGATGTGTCTGTTCATGTCCTTTGCCCCATTTTTTTGTAATTGTATGTTTGTCTCCATGGAGTGGAGTCATGTGAGTTCTTTATATAGTTTGGAGATCAAACCCTTGTCCATGGTATCATTGGCAAATATGTTTTCCCATAGGGTTGGTTTCCTTTTTATTTTGCTGATGTTTTCTTTAGCTGTGCAGATGCTTTTTAATTTGATGTAGTACCATTTGTTTATTATTTCCCTTATATCCCTTGCCCTAGGGGATGTATTGATGAAAATATTCCTGTCTGGCATATCTGAGATTTTCCTGCCTATGTTCTCCTCTAGGACTTTTATGGTGTCACAATTCATTTTATTTTTAATTGACAGAGAATTGAAGCCAAATGCTCTCTGATCCAGTTATGTTTGTCAATTTGGGATGGTTTATTGGCATAAGACCTATAAACAACAGCCAGTCATGATTAGAAGCTTGTGAACTGGATAACATGCATTTTTCCACTAACTCTCAGGCACTGAGATCCAGGCAGTAACCAGATGCCTTACAGCATACTTATTAAGTGATCTGGTAACTTGATCTTGCACCCTTAGCACAGAGTTAGAATGACAACTTCCTTTAGAGAAGACAGTATGTTTTATATTAAGTGCAAGTATATGCAAATTTTTAGCATTTAGAAAGCCTAGAAGATTAGAACAACAACCACAACAACAACTTCAACTTAATTGTTTCAAGAAGAAGCAGATTGTGAAATAAAATGACCCCAGGAAGAAGTAGTTTCCTTTTCTCTTCGGAGTAGACACTTTCAGAAAAGCCAAATCTGAATAAGAATTAACTCAGGAGTTAGCATTTCAAAATTGGATAAACTCCCTAGGTTATCCAATTAGATATAGTTTTTAATTTGTAGGTTTAAAGAAAAACAATTATCCAAAAGGAATTTATTGAGCACCCACAATGTGTCAAAGAATGTGCTCCACACCAGTGAGGCAAAGATGAAAGGGTAATATGATATTTCTCCTGCTCTAAAGTACTTAGGTAGTAATGACATAAAGAAAAGTAGTTCATGAATTAATAACAAAACAAAATGTTTTTAAATAACCCTTGGGTTGTACAGATGAGAGAAACTTTTAATCGAGGTTAGAAAAAAACATATTTTCTTGTGTATCTGAATTACCCAGGAAAGTTTTGTGGAAGAAGTACTCTAGAGAGATGTCCTCATGATGGGTTTCCATTCTAGTTGGGTTTGGCTAACAAAATGTTCTAAAACCTGAAAATAAATCTGTAGCAGACCCATATGGAGGCCTCACATTTCTTTTAATTTGTCCAGCTTAATCTTGGAATATTTATTTTAAGAATTGTAAACACTTTAGGACTACTCCCCAGTTCCCATTTCAGGGTCTAAGACAAAAATGATCCTCTTTCAGACCACCAATAAAAACGCACGTTTAGTCTACCAGTATGTTTATTCCTATATACTTTTGTCAAGTGCATGACATGTAACACAACATTTTGTAAGTAAGAAGGAAACTTTATTATTGAATTGCTTGTAATTAATCTCAACATCACTGTTCAATATTGAGTACTGTAGTAGCAACTACTAAGGTTAGTCTTCTAGATGTGGGACTTACTAATAAGTTCATAAATCAAATGATACATGCTATAAGCTCAGAGCCATGAGTAATGGAGCTTATCAAATCTATATAATATGTCTGGATCTCCCTTTGTTATTAATAACTATTCCAGCATTGAAATCTACTCTCCAAATTTTGATTCATTCTTTAGACTCATTAACTATATAATCTACATTATAAAAGCTACTTGGACATTTAGCAATGTGTTTTTAGAGTAGAAAAATAAAAGAAAACATTTAACACACTTGTGATGCTGAAAGATTTGCCAGCAGTGCTAGACTGTGGGCTGTCACTAGGCCCTGAGACATGAATCTGTTATGGTCATTTTAATACTTGTGTAACTCAAAAATGTTCTGGACTTAAACTGAAATTTCAAAATGATTAGTCCATGTTTGCCTCTAAGTAATTGATCCAACTATTCTAAGAGGACAACTGCAAACCTAAAGTTGCTAAATGACTTACCCCATACATTGTGGAAAGCTCAGCAAAGAAAACATCAGCAGGGCAGCCAGTGATGTTTAATTTCTTCTTTCAAGTTGCTTACCATCAGAAGGCTCAGACAGAAATACCATTTTTGGGGAAATGGCACATAATAAACTCCCATGAACATAACCTGAGTACTTCTAAATAAGACCTGGTTTTAATTCCATAAGGCAAGCATCAATGGTACTACACATATTTAGTCATCGATAAATAAAATCAAAGAATGGCTTTTGGAGTCTCCTAGTATGTGAAACATTTTGGAGACTCGTTTGGACCAGACACATTACCTAGGCTCTGGCCACAACCTGGAATATATAAATCAGAACCTGAAATAGCTGTCAAAAGAATTTTGCCTGTATTGATTCTGTATATACCCTTGTGGCAACTGATCCTGATGGAAATCAAGAACTCAAATAAAAATGAACTTCTACTGTTTTTTTAGAAGCACCACAGGTGATATGTGCTTCTCTCTCTCTCTCTCTCTCTCTCTCTCTCTCTCTCTCTCTCCCCCCTTTGTTGGAAGAGTTAATTCCAGAGATTAAATAATGTTGGATTTCAGTACTAAAAGACACCTTCGAAATCAAATGAATACGGTTATTCATTTTACATGAGGAAACTGAAGCACAGAAATGAAGAGTCTTTTTTCCCAGGTTACACAGCTAACTGATAGCAGTAAAAGAAAGAGAATCTTGATCAGTTGACCATCAGTTTAGTGATGTTTCTGATATATTCAGGAAAAGAAAGATATTTCAAACTGGAGGTGAAACCACTGTACCCAAGTATTATTGTTCATGGTGTAGTTTGATATTTCTTTGAGTAACTTAACTTAAAGTCATATTGATAATAATACCTCAGATTTGTATAGAAATTTACAGTATACAAAGTGTTGTCAAAGTTATTTTATTTGTTGTCCCAAGATGTCTTGAAGAAAGACAGAAGAGAATATACTTTTCACTTGGAAGAAAAGGGACTAAAATGTAGAGAGGATGTGAATTGTGCCAAATTAAGTATTATTTGACCACTTTGTTCTCCTGAATCCAAGCTTGATATTCTTTCACCTTGTACCAGATAGTAAAGAAGCCCATCAAATATATAACCAAATTTTGTTTTATCCAACCAGCATAATTTAAGTCCAATTTATGCAAGTTCCTCTTAAGTCTACTTACTACCACATGTACATCTAATAATGTTGATAGCTAAATTTTACTGAATCATTTGCTTTGTATCAACCATCGCCCCATTTTTTTTCATATGAATTTACTTACAGGTTATCTACTATACCAACCTGATATAGCAACACTATTATTATGTTTGCTTTATAGATAAACAATTAAGGTGCAGAGAAGTTAATTAACTTCTTCAAAGTCACCAAACTAGTAATGATAGAGTGAAGATTTGGGCTTAAGTTCTCTGGATGCCAGAACATCCATTCAGCCACTACTGTCAATATTATCACTCTGAATAGATAAAAGTGGTAGTGTTGTTAGCCTCAGCATACTTTAAATATCACTCTGAAATATGCGTCATTACAATTATACAAAAAAAAAACAGTGTTTTGTAGCCATTTTCTATAGCATGGGGCTGTAAGACATCAGGTGATTGAGAAAAAAGTGGCTTTATTATGTAGGAAACATTCAGACTTGATGACCCATGCTGACTCTAAACAAGCCATTAGAGTTATTTTATCAAAAATATTATTTTATAAACCACTCTTAAATAGTTTTCTTTTTAAAAAGATTACCCTAATGGAACCATATTGTGTTTTTCCAAAACTAGTGTTCCACAAAAAAGTTCTGTTCAGCCCTGGCTGGTGTAGCTCAGTGGATTGAGCACGGGCCTGTGAACCAAAGGATTGCAGTTTGATTCCCAGTCAGGGCCACCTGCCTGGGTTGCAGGCCAGTTCCTGGCAAGGGACACATGAGAGGCAACCACACATTGATATTTCTTTCCCTCTCTCCTTCCCTTCCCCTCTAAAAGTAAATAAAAATAAAATCTTAAAAAAAAGTTGTGTGCATATACTCAATAGCCAATAATAGCATCATAATAAATGTAAATAATATAAGATTCAGGATAATGAAGTCTATATGTAATAGTTTCACATATTAATGATACTTGTCATGACAAAATGCTTTGTTATCAATGTATCTGAACATCATGTAATAGCTATCATATGGTGATTTCCACAAAAACAGTATCAAAGATTATAAATGAACTGATAAAGGAAAAGCTGAGTAAATGTGAATTTTAATTTTCTGAAGGTGCTATAGCAAAACTAAAATGTTCCTTTGTAATGTCTGCTGGAACCGCAGAGTATGCTTCTATAACCCAAGTAAGTGACAAAGCTGAATATCATTTTTCATTGCTTTGAATCCCCTATTATGAAAAATAAAATTAAAAAAATAGATTGACAGCTGTGGTTGAGTGGCTCAGTTGGTTGGAATGTCATCCCATACACCAAAACATTGTGAATCCAATTCCTGGTCAGGGCACATACCTAGGTTGTGGGTTTGATTCTCTTTTGGGGAGCATACAGGAGGCAGCTGATCAATATTTATTTCACATTGATGTTTCTCCTCTCTCTAGCTCTCTCCCTCTTCCTCACTCTCTAATAGAGCAATAAAATTATCCTTGGGTAAGAATTAAAAAAATAATAGTTTTTTTTTATTTAAAAGAATGACATAATGGTCAGTTAATATTTGACAAAGGAGGCAGGGACATAAAATGGAGTTCAAATAGTCTCTTCAATAAATGGTGTTGGGAGATCAGGATAAGTACACACACAAAAAAATAAAACTAGACAAACTATATACACCATATACCAAAATGAACTCAAGATGGATAAAATACATAAATACATCATGATGCCATAAAAATCCTAGAGCAAAATATAGGCAGGGAAGTTTCATATATCCCATGTAGTAATATTATCATGAATACATCCCACAAGGTAAGGGATATAAGGGGAAAATAAATAGGACTACATCAAACTGAAAACTTCTGCATAGCTAAAGAAAACATCAACAAAATGGAAAGGGAACCAACCATATGGGAAAACATATTTGACAATGATACCTTGGACAAGGGTTTGACCTCCAAAATAAATAAAGGACTCACATGACTGTGCACCAGGAAGACAAACAATACAATTAAGAAAGGAGGGGGGCAAAGGACCTGAACAGACACTTCTCGAGGAAAGGACATACAGAGGGAACACAAACACATGAAACAATGCTCAACATCACTAGCCATTAGAGAGGTGCAATTTACAACCACAATGAATTACCACTTCACACCCATCAGAATGGTCATCATTGATAAATCAATAAACAACAGGTGCTAGCAAGGATGTGGAGAAAAGGGAATTATAGTATACTGTTGGTGGGAATGTAGACTGGTGCAGCCACTGTGGAAAACAGTATGGAGTTTCCTAAAAAATCTAAAGATGGAACTGCCCTTTGATCCAGTGATCCTACTGCTGGAACTATACTGTGGGAATCCTGAAACACCAATCCAAAAGAACCTATGTACCCCAATGTTCATAGTAACACAATTTACAATAGCCAAGTGCTGGAAGTGGCCTAAGTGCTCATCAGTAGGTGAGCAGATTGAAAACCTTTTGGTACATTTACACAATGAAATATTACACAGCAGAAAGAAAGAAGGAGCTCCTAAGCTTCACAACAGCATGTGTGGAACTGTTGAGCATTATACTAAGTAAAATAAGCCAGGCGGTAATCAACAAAAGCAAAATATAAACAGAAACTTGGAAATAAAGAACAATTGGAAAGTGCCCACAGGGGAGGGGGATAAACAGGGAAATAAGGGGAAGGGGCATGCAAAGGAACATGAATAGAAGACTGATGGGCATGGGCAATGTGGGTGCAGTTGACTGTGTGAGTATGGGGAATTTCATGAGGATAAGGGTGAACAATGGAGAAAATGGAAGGGCAAAGGCAACTGGGCAACAATAAATATAAACAAACAAACAAACAAATAAATAAATGATTAATTAAAAGCATAACCCAACTGCTACTGTCTATGATGCATCTGTCTGTACCTTTTGTTCCTCTTCTTGCTCCTGTCTCCCTTCATTCCTCCTCTTCTTCCGTGCTTCCTTTCTAACTTTTGTTTAAAAAATACATTTGGAGTTATGACAATGAGCAAAACAGACATCTCCCCTCTCATTTAGCTTAGAATCAAATAAGAAATACTGTTTTATTTCTTTAATCACACTGATAAATATGTAATTTTAAAAAGAAACAAATGTTCTAGAGGAATGCAACAAGGTTTCTGACCTGGAAGAAAGTCTTTGGAGCTGTCAGAGGAGGTTTCATCTGTGGAAGCAATTTTTTAGTTTATTTGAAGAATAAGTAACTGTTCACTGAGTGAAAAGATGAAATCATTGCAGGGCAAGGATAAAAGACTGGTCCAAGTCTTAGCAGCAGAGTGAGCCATGGTATATTTGAGGAAATGGAAGAAATACTGGTGTGATTGGAATATTGAAAGTACACCTAGATGAAGGTAAATCTCTTTCCACCTCATTCAAGTACATAGTCCACCCCAGCACAATGAGCTCTAGAAAGTTTCTCATTCACTGAGTGTTGAGGTAGCAACCTTTTGAAAACAAATATTTCCAGTTGGCTTTCTCCAGAATCTACTGCTTGCTTGAGTGCAAATCATCAATCTGTAGGCTGGTGAAAGGGAAAAGTTACAGAGCAGGGCCACCAAGTGCTAATACAGTCTACATGCACCTCACATATTTCTCTGTGACTAAGGGAACATCCCCATGCTCAAAGGCTGAATCATGAGATTTTCTTGTCTGGTTGCTGGAAACAGTTGCTGTTTCAAGCCTTACATGAGCCTGAGCACCTTTATATTCACTTCTTTTGGAAGGTACCTGGTGGCCTCCTCACTTGCATGCACTGATCAATACTCTGTTGAATACTTGAATGAGACCCTCCACAGATCTCAGATGTTCTCTCTGTGTGTGACTTGCCCCCTCTTCTATACTCTGTCCTGTGAGCTCTAACTGTCTTGGTTTCTCTGGACAGAGCTCTTCTCCTCAGAGTGTCCTCAAAGCTCCACCTAGATTCTTCCTCCCTGCTCTGTGGCCTGGAAATCTTCAAGGCACTAAAGGCAAAAATCATAGAGCTCATATTTTTTCTTGTCCTTTAAGATTCTTTATCCTTCATTGTCTGATATTCACTGCCTTGAAAATAGTTGTTTTAACAGAGAACAGATGGATAGTTGCCAGATAGAAAGAGAGTTGGGAAGCAGGGTAAAAAGGGTGAAGGACTTAAGAAATGCAATTTGTAGTTACAAAATAATCATGTTGGTGTCAAATACAACATAGGGAGTGTGGTCAATATTATGATAACTATGTATGGTGCCAGGTGGGTACTGGAAATATTGGGAGAATTATTATATAAAGTATATAATTATTTGGACACTATGCTGTATGTTTGACTAACATGAATGGATATAACAATTATGGGACATTTACACAATGGAATACTACTCGGCAGTAAAAAAAGAAGAAAACTTTACCCTTTGTGACAGTATGGGTGGACCTGGATAAAAGTATGCTAAGTGAAATAAGCCATTCAGAGATAGATAATTACCACATGATATCACTCATATGTGGAATCTAATGAAAAACCTGAACTAACAAGTAAAATGGGGATAGACTCATAGATGGAGAGCGGGATGACAGGTATAAGGAGAGCTTAAGGTGTGAAGGGATTCAGCAAAAAGGACAAAGGGCTCATGAACATGAACAGCAGTGTGGTTATGGCTGTAGGAATGAGGTTTAAGGGAAATAAATGGTAATGAAAATATACAGTAAAGATTAAATTAAAAAAAAAGGAAACCAAATACAAAATAATGTTGGATAAAAAAACCTATGATTTGAAAGCACATTTTTTAAAAAATAATTGTTTAATTTTTGTTGTCCATTCTCTGGTTGTTTAAAATGAGAAAGTAAATCTGATCCTTGTTACTCAACTTGGCCAGAATTGGAAGTCATGCGGTTTCTTTAGCAGCCAAGTCATGTCATCATAGAAAATGTCTTCTCCTTTTGACAACCTCTTAGTGTCTGTTTCTATATATTAGGTAGAGTCGCTACACCTCCCAAGCTTGGTAGAGTGGTCTAGTATACTAGGTGTCTTTAGGTTCCAGTGACAGAGTCTCCCCTTTTACCCAAGCTGGGTATTCAAGGTGCAACCACTGTGTCAGCTATGTACACCCTCCTGTTGTAGTTAAGCTTTGATTGCTGTTGATACATCCAAGGTCAGCCACCGTCTGTGTTCTGTCCAGGGTCACAAAGCATAAGCTACAAAGTGATACACAGATGACTGCTACTTGTGCTGGGCTGGAGGTGCTCAGGAGAGGCAAATCTGTTAACTAAGGTCAGCTGCTGCTAGTGTTGGGCCTAGGGCAAACTAACGAGAGGTATGTGGTTTGCTGCAGCCAGGTGCTGCTTTTTTGTGATAATTTAGGAAAAACTGAAGCATCACCAAGACAAGCCATTTGTATGGAAAAGGCATTGGAAACAACTGAGTTTGCCAGAAAGTTTGGTGGGGCCAGGTCTCAGGGAATCACCACAGTGGGGCAAACAGTGATAGTCAGGTTGATGAAGTCTCGGATATGGCTCCTGCCTTCCATCTCTGTGGATTTTTGGGGAGAGGGCTCAAAAAAGAACAATGACCTCTGTCAGCAGTTTTGTCTGGGATAAAGCTATACTCAGCTTTTTCCTCAATGCCATATAATTAAGTTCCTTCCCATATGTCACTGATGTCTTTTAATCTGCTGTCACCATACAGGAGCTCAGAGGTAATGAGTCCAAATAAGTCTATGTACAGGCCTTTTAAGAGGAACTGCCTGGGATTCCAGCAGTTTCTGTCCTCCATAGCCTTAATCCCCACTGTTTTTGTTGCTGTTGTTGTTTATAGCAAGAAGTTATGGAGATTTATTTTCCTGGTACTGAAACCCTTGGCTGGGTGGCCTGGTTCAGGGCTGGGATCCTTCACTGCTGAGTTATACATCCTGATTTTTATCTGCCACTCATATTTGTGGAACCAGCTGGTTCCATGTCTCTGCCCTTTCTACCAGTCTCACTATTATCTCTTCTTTAATTCCAATGTTGTAGAACATCCATTCAGGTCTATTTCTGAATATGCTGAATGATGGGTGTTTTTTAGTTGTAATTTTGCTGTGGTTGTGCAAAGAGGCAAGCCGTGTTCACCTATGCCATGTATTCACTGGAAGTCTCCTTACTGGTCTTGATAGTAGAGACAAACATGGATTGTATTACAACAGATATGTAATAACATGATTCTTGAGACTGTAGAGGGAAGCATACTTCCAGTTCAAAATAGAAGCTTGGTTTTCTTGATCAGGCAAAAAAAAATGTGAGTATAAATACTGTAACATTTTCTAATTTCTGACTTCTCTAAAACTTTCATTTTTGTCTGGATTTATATGGTTCTCTGCCTCTGGTGCTCTTATTTCTTCCTAGGTATTCATAAAGAATATGAAGCTTACTAGAGTACAATTATCCATTTGAAAAGAACATTGAGATATTTTACCTGCATTTTGCTTAATGAATTAACAACCATAAAAATGTTTTTTTAAGATTGTCTGAACAGTAACTCACAAATAAAGGTTGTAATCTGCTCAAGAATGGGATTAAAGCCAAAACCAGCATCAGAATATAAAGCCAAGACTTTCTAAGCAATCCTCTTCATTTTTTTAAATATTTTATTTATTTATCCTTAGAGAGGGGAAGGGAGGGAGGAAGAGGGGGAGAGAAACACCAATATGTGGTTGCATCTCCCAGGCATGTGCCCTGACTGGGAACTGAACTGGCAACCCTCCAGTTCACAGCCTGGCACCCAATCCACTTAGCCACACCAGCCACGACCTCTTTATATTTGTTAACTGAATAATCTGTGACTGTTAAGACTACATGATCTCTTCTACTTTTTTCTTCTTTCTCCAGGTTGCTGAAGCTATTTGGAGTCTTTTTTGGTTCCATATACATTTTTTGAAATATTTGTTCTAGATCTGTGAAATATACCATTTGTATTTTAATAAGAATTGTATTGAATCTATAGATTGGTTTGCATAGTATGGACATTTAAATGATGTTAATTCTTCCAGTCCATTAACACAGTATTTGCTTCCATTTATTTGTGTCTTCCTTAATTTCTTTCATCAGTGTTTTACAGTTTTCTGAGTACAGGCCTTTCACATCCTTGGTTAAAGTTAATGGTAAAAAGAAGGGAAAGGAGCTAGACAAAAAACATGTGTAAATGACCCACGGACATTGACAACAGTGTGGGAATTAACTGTGGGAACTGGGGGTAGGATAGGCTGAACAGGGCAAAAAGGGAAAATTAGGACAACTATAATAGAATAACAATAACAATGATTTAATTTTAAAAAGATTAAATGAATGGTACCACATCAAAAGCACTTGGAAATTCATCAACAGAATTGTATTTGTTCTAAATTAGTATCTTTATGTGCACAGAACTGAAAATGATGGTGACAGAAGTAGACTTTCTCTGTGAAAAATGGGGGACAATTGCTCAGACTTTAAAAATTGCTATTGGAAATTCTATATATTTGAATTTCCAAACAAGCATTAACAAGGTTATATCCTGTTGCCTTTGGTTTTTATTCTGATCATCAAAACTGTAGACCTTCACATAACAGTATCTTTTAAAAATAATTGGATCTAAAATAAGCTTCCTTTATCTTATTAGCTTTATCAATTTTGGAGGCATCAATTCTGAAGACAAGACAGACGGTACAATAGGAAAAAACTTGGTTCAGTTATTCAGGTGTTGGCTTAGCTATCAATGTGGGGGTTTTTTTTGTGACAGCTTCTGTTTATTGCTAAAAGAAAATCATATATGCTACTGTCTAGGATCTATTTTTACCTCACTCCAAATGCATTAGTTGCTGGTAAATATCTTTAAAAATGCATGAAAGTTGATTTTTTTTAAATTCTGTTCATTTGAATTTTTAGCATGTTCTTGTTAAATTGTCATGCTTACTATCATCATCACCACCAGCAGCAGCGTGACTATTTTTGGATATACATAAAAGGCATGACCTTCATATAGCACAGCACAGTAACTAGGCTGGGAAAACAAAATCATTTTAAATTGTGGGGAATGGGTCTATTTAAGACATTTGTAACTCTGCTTGAGTCATTGATATTGTGATCAATATGCAGTAGTTAATGTGATAAACTGTGACCTCTGTTTTGGCATGATCGCATTATGCATTATTCAATAAGCCTATTTTCTAAGGTTATATGGTTACTTTAGAAGATGGTATGAATCTCTAAGTTTTAGAAGATTTTTCCACTTTAATGAGATGCAAAGCCTTGAACATGTA
Source organism: Anoura caudifer (assembly GCA_004027475.1). NCBI lineage: Eukaryota > Metazoa > Chordata > Mammalia > Chiroptera > Phyllostomidae > Anoura > Anoura caudifer. Next base: position 245,058 of record PVKU01001719.1, read on the forward strand.
TCAAATTGTATCCTTTACATGAGCTGAAATTTATTTATATTTTCGATGTTAGATTATCTGTGGGTTATATTGAATACAATGAAATCCATATACATGACAAGTTATACATGTTATATTTTAAACACATGTTATGATTTAGAGAGTTGGCATTACCTTATTACACATATTTTTCCTCTTCTTTTTGCATTTTTTAATGGCAAGGCCATATTATTGAGCCTGATGTTGGACTATGTAACTTAATATTGAACTATGTCACTAGTACAATTTGAAACAGAAAGGATTTATTGAAGTAGATAAAAACAGCTTTTCTACTATATCAAACATAGAATTAACTTTCAAAATGTGTCCAAAGTGTGTGTGAGAATGGGTACCTTTATAAATTCAACAAATAAATATATAAACTAATACAAATGATTAATATCATTACTGTTGAAATATACTGTTGAATTATAATGTTCAACTTATTTTTTAAATTTATTTAAAGCAAGTCATAATTCATGTTTTTTAAAGATTTTATTTATTTATTTTTAGAGTGAGGGGAAGGGAGGTAGAAAGAAATGGAGAAAAACATCAATGTGTGGTTGCCTCTCATGTGGTCCACATTAGGGACCCGGCCCACAACCCAGGCATGTGCCCTGACTGGGAATCAAACCAGTGACCCTTTGGTTCACGGCCCAGACTCAATACACTGAGCTACACCAGCCAGGGCCTGATCAACTAATTTTAGCTTATTGCATTATTATCTGTCCAACAAAATTAAAGCAAAGGTTTAAAAACTGCCTTTCTGGAAGTTACATGATTTTCCCATAAAATATATAAAATGTACTAGCTTCAATATATTCTTCTCTACCTAAGGAAGTGTAACAAGTTGTAAAACAACACACAGAAAATAGTTTATTAACAGTCACAGTTCATAGTGTGACATTGCAAGGACAGGCTTGTCCCACAGCCACCGAATGAGGAACACTCAGAGCCCTGTAGCACTAAAAATATTACTGAAACCTTAGCCAAAAGCAATAAAAAATATCATCAACACTGGATGAGAAATTGTCTCTTCATTGACTAAGCCTCAATGCTGAAAATGACTAAAATGTAATGCTATATCAGCATCAGTGGGGGATAAATGATAAAACCTAAGTGTTCTCAGAAGTTTGGTTCCTGCCTCTTAGCTATAATGCACATTTTAATGACAATGCTCTCATTAGCTTAGCCTTACTGGACTATTTCAAACATTTATCTTATGTAGCTAACAACAGAGTTCATACAAAATTAGTGGAGGACTAAATGAGGAGGATTAAAAAGGTCTTGTTGCTTAAGGGAGTAAAAAGCAGGTTGTCCTGAGCTCTTCATCTAGTCCTCTACATTTATTAAGGGCAAAACCATTTATCTACTCATAAATGAAACAGAAACATTATTTCTCCCCTGGGCACTGGAGCCACTGGGGAAAGCTAGATTAGACCTAGAGAACTGATGCAACCTATTGTGGAGCATTACTTCATGGAGCAATAAGCAATGCATTTTGACTCCAAAATGTATTTATTCCAGGTAATTTCAATATGGTTTGTTACACACAAAGAAAGGAAAACTAAAGACAAAAAGATTCCCATTTCCAGTTTTGTAGTGCCTGAGGTTGAAAACATTATGTCAGGATTTTCACAAAGGGACATTATTTTCATAAATGGACAGTTGCTTTTGGGAAGTTATTGTGAATCAAACAAGAAACCAAAGAGCTGGAGAGGAACAACATGTGATATGTATAAATGCATTGTTTTTGTTCAAATGTCAATCAGGTTCCAACTTCTTGCTACTTTAGTGGCTGCTGTCATTTTTCCTCTGTAGGATAACTTTGTCCTGGGCTCCAAGCAGAGAATGTACTGTTCAGCTTGGCCTATGGTGGTTGGAACATATTAATTTGTCCCACTACACTTTTAATTTCAGTATTAATATATTGGCTTTGCAAATGACAGTCAGAATAATTTATATACATAAGTATGTGGTAGTTTTATTAATGTAGTCTTAAAGAATAATAAAACTTTCAGATCTGCCATAATGAATTATCATGAAGTGAAATGCTTGGGAATGATGTTCTTTGTTCATGCTTATTCCTCACTTAAGAAAATAAAAAATCTGCCTAAGGCAAAAAGCATCAACAAGAACCTGGTGACCTCTGTGACTGAATACTCTCTGAACTTCATATTTGGAGTCACTATGCAAGATATGGCAATTTCAGATTTCTACTTGTCTTTGGAGCTCAGAATAAAAAGGACATTTTCTCTGTTTGCTTTTTAAAAATTCTTCATCTCCTACATTGCTGATATCATACTCACTGGCAACATGCATGTATTTAGAATATATGTCTGACTGAAGCTAGCTAATGTTGAGAACACACAGCCACTCTGTTTTAATATTTTAAGATATTATAGATGTTATGGATGTGGTGGACTCTGGCCAGCAGAGTCCACCTATTGTGGCTGGAGATGAGAACAAATGCACAGTTATGCACTCTTCATAAAAACCATATTTGTAATTACCATACTTAAATTAATATCAAAATCATGAGATATACACGAAAAGCCTGTTTTTATTCTTTAATTGCACTGATCTTTTTCAGGGGAACTATATCCATAAATTTAAACTCTCTCTCTCTCACACACACACACACACACACATTTCATCTGTGTGAATATTTTTAAACAATCAAATGTTTTTGTGCTAGCTATAATGATATCACAATAAATTAATTTTCATTGCCTGCTATATGCCACCAAAAACAAGAGAGATTAGAGTTTAGTAACGGTCCGTGAAAAAGTAGCTCTTATTCTGCTCTTCAGAAACAGTTAAAAGTTTTTGATTGCTGGAAGGCAGTATTAGCTAGCTTTGTAATTAGCTCTACCTGAGGTTGAAGCCCAGCTCTTTCACTTATTAACTGCATGAAATTGCATGAGTTAAATAAACTCTCATTTCCTCCTTCTAAATGAAGATAACAGTGCTTACTTTACCAAGTTCTTATGCAGAGTGGAAAAATATAATTACCTTGCACAAGTAATAAGATTTATAGATTTTAAGTTATTATGAGAAAAAATTAAAATATGAATTTTCTTGGGTTCTTTTACTTAGTATAATGCTCTCCAGTTCCATCTATGCTGTTGAGAAGGGTAGGATTTCCTTCTTTCTTTTCTGCTGTGTAGTATTCCATTGTGTAAATGTACTACAGTGTGGGAGTTGGGGTGCCAGGTGAGGGTGAGCAATGGGGAAAGAGGCAGGACAATGGTAACTGAACAACAATAAATTTAAAACAAGTAAGGACTAGACACATAAAAAATAAAATCAATTAAAATTTTTCAAATAATAAATAAATAAAATGCAAAAAAGATGAATTTTCCATGTTGTAATCACTTATGTATTTTTCTGAGACAGCTAATAATGTGTTTTCTAGGTTTGAATAAGTGAAAAAATATATAGCAATTTTAAATTTTTCTTAAGTTTTCATGGAATAGCATAGGTGAAAGAAAAAGATTAAGAAGAACACAAAAATCATTGTTAAGATACTTGTACATGTGGGTTTAACATACAGGAAGAATCCATATTTAAATTGTCTATTGTATGTTTTTAATTCCCACAATATCCCAAAGAAAAAGGTGATATTATTCTCATTTTTAAATGAGGTGCAGAGGTTATACACTTGTCCAAGTTCACTCAGTTAATAAACAGTTGTGCCAAAAATCAAACACATGTGTCTGATTAAAAATTGTTTGAAAAATTAAATTATTCAATATTAGTTTATACTAGTTTCAGGTCTATAGTATAGTGGTCAGGTAATTATGTAATTTACAAAATGATCCCTTCAATAATTCAGGTGCCCACCCAGCACTATGCATAGTTATGACAATATTGTTAACTATATCATTCCCTTTTTTGGACTTCACATCCTGTAACTGCTTTGTAACTACCAATTTGTATTTTAAGGCTAGTGTGCATTTCAATATAATGCAAATGCTTATCCTCCCTTTTGCACTTTTATGTTGAGCTGAGAGCCTAAAACTATCTAGAAAGAGGTCGCTATGTACAAGTGGTTACAAAACTGTCAAAAATAATATATTTGAGTTTTTTGGTCACTCAATATTTTTTAAAATTTTTAATCATTTTATTCATGTTCAAATACAACTGTCTCCATTTTCCCACCACCGCTTTCCCTCACCGCACCCACCCCTACATTCCACCCTCAATCCTAACCCCCTTTTGCTTTGTCCATGGGTCCTTTAAACATGTTCCTTTGTTATCCTTTCCCTTCTTTTCCCCATTACTTCCCTCCTACCTCCTCTCTGGTTACTATCTGATTGTTGTTTATTTCAATGCCTCTGGTTAAAAATTATATATTTGTTTAACTTAGAAATAGAATTAGAAACATTGAGAAAGTTAGGAAAGAGTGCAAACTATATGTGTAAGCATGTACCTATAGTTCAAGATATTAGATAAGCTTAGTCTAGAAGAAGGATAGATCTTAGAAATTCATATTGTATCAATGGAACTAGGAGAAAAGTTCACTGCAGTAATTTCAGCAGTCATTCACTCAGAAAGAAGTCCTAAGTTACCTAAGGAAGTGTGAGCAGGCTCAGGTAAAATGAAATCAAGGTAATATTTCTTTAAGAAAATGTTAAGAGCTAATCTCACAAAGCAATTCCCATAGATTATATTTTTTTATTTTGAAAAATAATTTAAGAATTATGATTATTTTTTTATTTTAAGTAAATCTAATATACTTTGAATGAAAACATTTAAAAGTTTTGTTAAATTCCTAAGGACGATTTTACTATATAATGATGTCCTTTGTTTGCAAAGGAACACATCTACAATTTCATATTATGCAAATGAGTAAAAAATCCTATGTGCACATATGGTTTCATTACCAACTTTCAAGGAAGATATCTCCTTGACGTTCCTAACAATCTCAAACTACTTATATGATTTGTGGCATTTTTAAAAAGTCCTGTGCATGAGATAGGAAGATATCATTGTGCCCGTTCATAGAAAAAAAAATTGGTGACCCTAAAATCATCTGAGACTTCACCACTACAATGAATTAGTATATTCCCAAATACTGGAGTCTCAAGAAAAATTGTCCACAAGGGTCAACCTTGCTTGTTGTGAGTGCTCCCTGTAATTAACAACAGTCCATGTGTTATTTTCTAATTCAAGTCCTTTCAGTATTTTATTAATCAAAAAAGTGTTAAAATTCTCTTCTCTATACTATTTTTGGATTCATAATGTCAATGTTACCAAAAGCTAGTAAATTTTTCTAGTAGAAAATGTCATCAGAAGAGAAATAGCCTAATCACTAAGATGGCTTCACAAGCATTGTGTGCAATGCTTGTATCTGTGTGTGTATTAACCACTGCCTCCTGGCAGGTCTGTTGATGTAGTGAACTCTGTAACAAATTCAAATTCTGCTTCATTTAGAGTAAAATATTATTTAGTTCCGGTAAATGCTTCTAGATTCACAGGTAAATGGTTATTTACTTGTGAGCTATTTTAAATCTCTGGAGGAGAATTAGTTTTAATACCATAGTGAGAGGTCTACCTCACTTAGTTGGCTCTTCCAGTCCACTCTCCATAGAAAGGAATCCAAAAATGCTACAGTGCTACTTTTGGTGAGAAGAGTTCCATATATACCTCCCTTTTTCTTTGCCTCTGTCTGATTCCCTGAAAGTTACTAGGTCACAGGTCAGAGTAGGGGGAAGTATCTGTGTTTAATGAATTGATTGCCCTCTAGTGGATGAGTCTAATGATTTTTTAAAAATATTAATATGCGATTAATCTAAACATTAATCTTGGAATAGTCAAAAGTGCTACTTCCATATTTTCAAGGAGTAAACTTGATAGCTACTCTTATCTTTGTGCTCTTAGAGTACATCATTAAAACAATTTATTTCTATACCATACTTCCTGACTTGCTTTCTCTTTTTCCAGATTATTAAAAATAAGAGGTATCTTTGCAAGTCTACTACTATATACAAGGGACTGTGACTAAATGTGTGAGGGGTACAAAGAAGTATAATGCACCCTGGCTGGTGTGCCTCAGTGCATTGAGCACGGGCCTGTGAATCAAAGGGTCATTAATTCCATGCCCAGTCAGGGCACATGCCTGGGTTGCAAGCCAGTTCCACAGTAGGGGATGCACGTGAGGCAACCACACACTGATGTTTCTCTCCCTCCTTTCGCCTCTCTCTAAAAATAAATAAATAAATAAAATATTTTTAAAAGAAGTATAATGCATGTTCTATGTCTCCATACAGCTCAAATTTATCTAAAATTTGATATGTGCACCTGAAAAAAATTACCACACAATACTTTTTATTAGTATGAAATGTTAAATGCATCTTTTAGATGAGGAAGGCTATTTGGTTTTAGAAACAAATCGCCATTTCATATTCCACAATTCTTCCTCAGGATTAAATATTGGAAGATTTTAACAGACGTTTTCCTATATAGAGACAAGAGCTGAGGGTTAATGGGGTCATGAGCAGAGAAAGCCATAAAACTGAATCCTTTAATAACTCTGGACTCCAATAATATCTGTTAATTCTAAAGACATTTTAAAATATAAGATTGATGGTTCCTACACTTTAACATAGTCATGACTCCTTGGCCTCTGTAGTTACAGGATAACTTAGAACTTTCATTATGAAAAAATATATAATTGATAGCTTTCTAATATATTTATCACTAATTAAATAAAGTTTAGAGTGAGTCAGGAAAGGTTGAGTGAGGGACTCCATACATGCTAGTTAAATTGGCTAAGTATTTAATAAATTTACTCAAATATTTTACTATAAAAATCCTTACAACTTCCTATTTTTCCCCATCTATCCATGACCTGGAAACCTTTCCATATATCTATATCATAGCACTGGCACTTTTGAATTATTATTTCTCTCTCTCTCTCTCTCCCTCTCTCTCTCTCTCTGTTTCACTAGACTGTAAGCTTTTCCAGGCATCCTCTACAAAGTTTAGAACAAGTACAGGCACAACTTAGGCTCATACTGGAGTAAAAACTCATTTAATAATGAGTTTTTGAAACAAACGACCATCTTTTATTAATTCTTGAATGAATGAAACACTAAAAAGAAGTGGAAATGTCAGGCATCTGTGGAGATAGTATTGAATATGGGTACCTAATAACATGTATCAAACTATAATATGTAGAAGACTGTATTATCTTTATTATTATTTATTTTATTTGTTTATTGCAACCATTTGTAAACACACAATTGTACTACTAAATGCAAAATCAAAATTATACTTTTTATATTGGCAATTTACAAACAACCATGTTCTCACTGCATTGGAAAACATGCCAAATAGAAATAAAGCCAGTTTAAACCATGCAGTAAATCATCTAATGATTAAATGGAAGAAAATTATCTTTTCATGAAAAAGTTAATGTCAAAATGTCCCCAAAGTTTTTATATTGTTAATCTGAAGAGAAAAGTGACCTGTATAAGATTAGGAAACTTAAAGGAGTAAAAAAAGCTGAATGCCTTAAAAGTAAGATTTTTGTTTAAAATATAAAAATGCTAATCAACAAAGTAAATGAGTAAGCAAAATATAACCAGAGACATTGAAGTAATAAACAAACTGACAGTAACCAAAAGTGAGGGGGTAGAGGGAAAATGGGGGAAAACAGGGGAAGAGTCATCGAAGAACACATATAAAGGACACATGGACAAAGGCAAAGCAGGTAGGATTGAGGGTGGCAGGCTAGGATGGGTGGGGAGGGGGGAATGCTGGGGGGGTAATAGAAACAGCTATACCTGAACACCAACAAAAAATAGTAGATATGAGGGTGAAGAAAATGCCATCTAATTCTTCATATTTGTGACTACAAGGAATTGAGTACCAATACTAATGTTACAACTATTGCACATCTGTAAGTTTTATGAGAATACACTAAAAAAGACAATCTTAATTATTGGCCTCTAATAGCCAAATGCACAGAAATAGAAAATAATCAAATAATTAAAAAAACAAGAAGAGGAAAATGGTGACCATGTAGGTGGGCACTGAGGTCAATTGCTTGTGTACCCAACTGGGACACTTAGCCTATCTTCCAAAGAACAGAGTGGAGAGCCACTTTGCAGAATCCCAGCTGATAAGATGTTTGGAAGCCAAAGTTTGCAGAGGATGCTTCAAACAGGTGGTAAGGAGGTTTATTAGGCCAAGGAGGAAGGTCCTGGGCTTTGGGTCAGAGACCACAGCTGCTGAAGGAGCCCTGGAGAAGAACCGGGTCAGTGATAGCAGCTTAGTGGCTTCCTCCTCTCCCAGAGGAAGGAAGTCCCATACTGACACCAGGAGAGACCTGGACACATAAAGTCTCTGTGGGTGAGAAAACAGCCACAAGTGAAATGGTCAGCCCTGTACTCCTCCTGGGTCAGTGGTTGCCAGCTGGGATAGTGTCAAAGAATTAGGGGAGCTGGGAGACAACAGGAGCTGGAAGAAGAGATGGGCCACAACTGGCTGTTACCCAGATAGACTCTGGACTGATCACAGAGTTGGGCTGTGTGGAAAACCAGGCAGTGGCTAGGAGCAGAACCAGCACCCAAGGGTACATTTTTCAAGAAGGAACTTTTTTCAAAAGGGGAACTGAGCTGTCGTGCAGGGACCTCGCATGTGCAGCAGATGGGCCAGCAAAAAGGGATGAGTGTGAATGCAATTTGCTCCCACTCAGTGCACCTTATATACTGATCAAAAGGATGTAGAATGAGGTGGATTATTGGTACAAGCCTGGCACAAGTGCGCACAGTGGACGATGCAGGATGCACAGTACTTTGATGGCATAGACTGGAAGCTGAGCACCTGTGATTGTTATAGTCCAGACTGAGCCCCCATCCTTCTGGAACAATAAGAAAGGAAAAAACAGAGCCCAGCTCCTCTATGCCAGCGGGATCCAGGAACATCTGCAAAACAGTCTGGGTTGGTTTAAAATCAGCAGGAGGCACCTTTTTGTTTTTTGTTTTGTTTTGTTTTAGGAGTAAAACAATAAGACCTGGAACTGTGAGATAACCAGAGACAGTCAGAAGGCAAACACCAACAGCTAAGATAAATTTCACTTTGCTCTCCTTCAAAACTTGGAAGAATTTTTTATTTCTCTTCTTTCCAATTATGTAGCTTTTTGTTTTCTTTGTTTTTAATGTTTGATTTGTTTTTGTTATTCTCCCTTTCATGTTGCATTTTAATGTTTCTCCTTTCACCTCACTCATATTCCAAATAACAGACTGTTCTTGGTCTTTTACCTTTTATTCTTTTTGCTCAGATTATATATTTCTTATCATACTATTGTTATTCCAAACCCAACACAGCACCCTTCCTTGGTCTTAATACATTTTGACAACTTCCTGAGCTTTATTACTATTGTGGTTAACTTTATTATCTCACACACTATGCCATGTTTCTATCCCTTACTCTCGCTATTTTTCCTCCATCTAACCCCTCACAGAAGCACTCTGTTTTCTGAAATCAGCTCACAATCTTTTTCCTTTCTAATAAGAATCTTATCTGTTTTTACCTTTTATAAAAAGTAACTAGTTGGGTGAAATATCATGGTTATTGCTGTCCTTATCCAAAGGATCTCCTATTTCTTCACAACTTATTAATACTTTGAACTCCATGGAACACTGTCCTGCTGTCTTACTCCATTTTACCTTTGGCCTGCCGTTGATCAGTTGAGCAAAGAATTTTATCTTATTGTTTTTCTCTCTCTTTTTTATCTTTCTTTCTTTTTCTCTCTTCGTTTTTTTTTCTACTCTGAACCTGGGCTTTACTGCTTACTCGTATTTGTTTGCTTTCTCCATCCTCTCAAAATATTTTTCTTTACTGTAGATATCTCATATTCACTTTTTGTGATTCTACAATACTCTAATTCCCATTCCACCTTTATTAAACTTCATTCAGCTGGCATTACTACTGACTCTGCTGTGGTTTTCCTGCAATTTTGTTCCCATTGGAACAATACCTTTTCAATTTTACTTCAAACCTCATAGTACACACTTCCCTCTTCTTATCCCATTGTTCCCACTGCCCTTTAGTGTTTTACTTGCATTGTTAATGTTTTCTCCACCTTGATTCTATCGCAACTCTTATCAATTCTCCTCCACTGATCCACTCACAAACATTTTCCCCTTTTAGTCATTTCATATTCCATTTGTCATATAATAATCAAAATCTCTCATCACCTTTATTAATCTTAGTTAAATTTCAGTTGAGATCACTTACACGGTAGGGATTGTTTTTTGCTGACATATGTTTGGTTGTCTGGTGATACTGGCTTGTTAACCAATACCTGTAAAACATCATACAGAGCTCTGCCACTTGCTGGGTGGCAGGGCAGCCTTGCCACAGGTCCCACCACCTTCCACCCTCCTCTACTCCACCGCCACTGCACTTGGCTCTGCCACACTCTCTGCTCACAGTGTTTTCCATTTCCTTTTCCTACATGAAAAAGTAAACCTGGATTAAGAAGAAGATGGTGGCGCGGTAAGAGGAAGCACATTTCTCTTCCCCCTACACAGAGGAGAAAAACCTGACCAATTTACAGCAAGCACAGCAAACAGACATCAGAAACACAGCATATTTGAAAAGAGGAGATCAAAAATTGCAGTGGACATTGAAAAACCAGACGGAAAGGAGAGTACTCCAGCAGCATGGAGACTAGGGCGGGGGCTGAGATCCCAGCCCAGTGCTGGCCACAACTCTAAGGAGGGAGCTGGGACAACTACTCCCTGATCAGCTAAACAAGGTCTCGGCAGCACGGGGATAAACCTGATTGCTTGAAATTTAACAGAGAAGAGTTAAGATCTCATAGCCCTGGGAGGACTGTGGTTTGGAGCTAGCGAGACTGTCTGCGCCCACGCGCCAATGGGAACAGCTGTGTGGGGATCCATCAGCACCAGCGTGTCACCAGGAGACGTGTGCTGCAGTCTCTCAGTGCCCGTGCACCATCGGGGACCTGCGTGGATTGCTGGGAGATCTTAGGAACCTGTGTGCAACCTGCATGGGGGTCAATTCATGCTCGCATGACAGTCGGCACCCCTGCATGGAAGGCTGAAAGATCATTAGCGCTCTCACGTGACAGCAGTAGGTGCACGTCGCCTCAGAAGATATGCCTGAGGCCCTGTGCAGAGAGACCCCAGGCTAGCTCTTAGGACAGTAGCACAAAGATTACTCAGTGCTGAACAGGGAAAAAACAATACAGTCACCCGTTGGCCACTGCAGTCAGCAAGGCTAGAAAAACCGGCTTGGAAAGATTGATAACAACAAGAGTTGTTGTTGTTGTTGTTGTTGTTTTAATTAATATTCATTATTTTTACCTTTTTTACCCCTCAACCCCTTTTGCTTCTCATTACTTATTTCTTGTTTTATTCCTTCTTCCTTTCTTTCCAATCTTATCTCTACTTCCTTCCCTTTTTCTTTAAATTTTCTTTCTGCATTTCTTATTTTATTTTCATTTTTCCTTCTTTTCTTTGTTTTCTTCCTCTTTTCTCTTTGTAAATACCTATGAGTGAGACAAAAAAAAAAAAAAAAACCCTGGAACTGTGGAAACACCAGAGTTGGTACCAAAGGGGAGACATTTCAACAGCTGGGACACTGGAAGCTGTGAACACCAGGAAACCCGAAGGAGACAGCACCACTAAATCTCATAGCTATTCTACCAGAGAAGTTCACACCATAAACCCACAGGACCAGAACAAATCAATTTAAGAAACTGAGCCTAACAAGAACAGCCTCACAAAAAAATGGGAAGACAAAGAAACAATCCCCAAATGAAAGAAAAGGAGGAAGCCCCGGAAAGAATGCTAAATGAAATGGAGGCAACTCAACTATCATATTTTGAGTTCAAAGCAATGGTTGTCAGGAAGCTCCAAGAGATCTCAATGAGCTACCAGAAACTAAAGGGAAGCTACAATGAACTCACTGCAAACCATATCAACATGAAAAAGGAAAAAGAAACTATCAACAAGGGCCAAGAGGAAATGAAAAATAAAATTTCTGAACTGAAGAATACAGTGGAAGGAATGAAAAGCAAAATTGATGAAGCAGATGATCAGATCAGTGAATTGGAGGACCAAGTAGAAAAAAAAAACACCCAGAAAGAGCAAGAAAAGTGAAGAAGGCTCAGAAAGAATGAAGAGGGATTAAGAAAAATGCAAGACAATAAGAAACATAATAATATCCATATAATAGGGACACCAGAGGGAGAAGAAGAAGAGTGAGGGATAGAAAACATATTTGAATAAGTAATGATGGAAAACTTCCCTAATCTGATGAGAGAAAAAGTCACACAAATACAGGAAACACAGGAAGTCCCAATGAAGAGGAACCCAAAGAAGCCCATTTCAAGACACATCATAATTAAATGGCAAAATTCCAAGACAAAGAGAGAATCTTAAAGGAAGCAAGGGAGAAAAAGGAAGTAACATACAAGGGAGCCCTGATAAGGATAGCAGCTGACTTCTCAATGGAAGCACTCCAAGCTAGAAGAGAATGGCAAGAAATATTCCAAGTAATGAGAACCCAAGGCCTGCAACCAAGACTACGTTGCCTAGCAAGGCTTTCAATCAAGATAGAAGGCCAAATAAGGAGCTTCACAGACAAAAGAAGTCTAAAAGAATACACCTCTACCAAACCAGCTCTGCAAGAGACACCAAAGGGCCTGCTTTAAGGAAAGGAAGGAAAGGAGAAAGACAGGGAGAGGAACACAGGTACAAAAATGGCAATGAATAAATACCTATCAATAATAACCTTAAATGTAAATGGAATAAATGTTCCAATCAAAAGGTATACAATCACTGAATGGATAAGAAAGCATGACCCACAAATATGATGCCTACAAGAGACCTACCTCAGGGCAAAAGACCTACACATACTCAAAGTAAAGGGTTGTAAATAAATTTTCCAAGCAAACGGGCAGGAAGAAAAAGCTGGGGTAGCAATACTCATATCAGAGAAAATAGATTTCAAAAGAAGAGCCATAAAGAGAAACCCAGAAAGTCACTTCATGATACTCAAGGGAGGAATCCACCACGAAGACATAAGCATTGTAAAAATATATGCACCCAACATAGGAGCACCTAAATGCATCAAAAAATTTTAGAGGACTTCAAGAAAGATATTGACAGCAACACATTTATAGTAGGGGATTTTAACACCCCAGTTTAAAAAATGGACAGATTTTCTAAACATTATATCAATAAAGATATTGTGGCATTGAACAACACTCCAGATGAAATAGACTTAACTGATATATATAGAGCCCTTCATCCCCAAAAAACTAAATGCACATTCTTTTCAAATGCACATGGAACATACTCAAAGATAGACCGCATGATGGGACACAAAACTAGCTTCAACAAATTCAAGAAAATTGTAATCATACCAAGCATTCTCTCTAAACACAAGGGACTGAAACTAGAAACCAAACCCAAGGGAAAAAAACTAAAGTTCTCAAAATCATGGAGATTGAATAGCATGCTATTGAACAATGAGTGGGAAAACAATGAAATTAGGGAGGAAATCAAAAGGTTTCTAGAAACAAATGAAAATGAACACACAACAAAACAAAACTTATGGGACACAGCAAAGGCAGTCCTCAGAGGGAAGTTCATAGTGATACAGGTCTACCTAAAAAAGACAGAAACATCTCAAACAAACAACTTAACTCTACACCTCTAAGAACTAAAGGAAAAACAACAAAGGCAGCCCAGAGCAATTAGGAGGAAGGAAATAAGCAAGATCAGAGCACAATTAAATAACATAGAGACTAAAATCACAATTCTAAAGATCAATGAATCCAGGAGCTGGTTCTTTGAAAAGATAAACAAAATTGACAAGCTTTTAAGCAGGCTCATCAAGAAAAAAAGAGAGAGGACACAAATAAACACAATCAGAAATGAAGGAGGAGAGATTACAACTGACACCACTGAAATACAAAAGATTGTGAGAAATTAATATGAAGAACTGTATGCCAAGAAATTTGAAAACCTAGGTGAAATGGATAAGTTTCTAGAAAAATATAATCTCCCAAAACTCAATGAAGAAGAAGCAGAAAACCTGAGCAGACCAATAATAGCAGATGAAATTGAAGCAGTAATTAAAAAAAAAAAAAAAAACAAAAAAAAAAAAAAAACTCCCAACACACAAAAGCCCAGGACCAGATGGTTTCACAGGAGAATTTTATAAAGCATTTAAGGAAGAGCTAATCCCTATCCTTCACAAACTTTTTGAAACGATCCAAAATGATGGAAGACTCCCAAACTATTTTTATGAGGCCAGCATCATTCTAATCCCCAAATGAGATAAAGACATAACAACTAAAGAAAACTTTAGGCCCATATCACTGATGATCATAGATGCTAAAATCCTCAATAAAATATTGACAACGTGCATCCAACAATATATTAAAATGATCATACACCATGACCAAGTGGGATTCATCCCAGGGATGCAAGGATGGTTCAACATTCACAAACCAGTAAATGAAATACATCACATGAAAAATTAAAGACAAAAATCACATGATCATGTCAATAGATGCAGAAAAAAGCATTGATAAGGTAGAGCACCCATTTATGATAAAAACACTCAGCAAAGTGGAAATTGAGGGAGCATTCCTCAACATAATAAAGAACATATATGAGAGACCTACAGCCAACATCATACTCAACGGGCAAAATCTAAAATCTTTTCCACTAAGATCTGGAAGAAGACAAGTTTGTCCACTTTCACCACTTCTATTCAATATAGTATTGGAAGTATTGGGCACAGTGATTAGACAAGAAAAGGAAACAAAAGGCATCCAAATTGGAAAAGAGGAAACAAAACTATCATTATTTGCGGATAATATGATAGAGTACATAGAAAATCCTATAGACTCGGCCAAAAAGCTGCTAGACCTAGTAAATGAATTTGGCCAAAGAGCAGGATACAAAGTCAATATCCAGAAATCAAAGGCATTTCTGTATACCAACAATGAAACAGCAGAAGCAGAAGTCAACCAAAAAATCCCATTTGATATAGCAAAAAGAAAAATAAAATACCTAGGAATAAACTTAACCGAGGAGGTAAAAGACCTGTATGCAGAAAACTACACAACACTGAAGAAAGAAATCAAGGAACACAAAAACAAATGGAAACATATACTGTGTTCATGGATCAGAAGAACTGACATCATCAAAATGTCCATACTACCTAAAGCAATTTACATATGCAACACAATACCTATTAAAGTACCAATGACATATTTCACAGACATAGAACAAACACTTTAGAAATTTATATGGTACCATAAATGACATCGAATAGCTGCAACAATTTTGAGAAAGGAGAGCAAAGTAGGAGGGATCACAATCCCTGGCACCAAACTGTATTACAAGGCCACTGTAATCAAAACTGCATGGTACTGGCATAAAAACAGGCACAAGGACCAGTGGAATAGAACAGAGAGACCAGAAATAAACCCATGTCTCTAAGATCAATTAATATTTGACAAAGGTGGCAGCATCATAAAATGGAGTTAAAGTAGCCTCTTCAACAGGTGGTATTGGGAGAACTGGACAACTACGTGCAAAAAAATGAAACTTGAACACCAACTTACACCACACACAAAAATAAATTCAAGGTGGATAAAAGATTTAAATATAAGTTGTGACACCATTAAATTCCTAGAGGAGAACATAGACAGGAAAAACTCAGATATTTCAGGCAGCAACATTTTTACTGATATATCCCCTAAAGCAAGGGACATAAAGGAAAGAATAAACAAATGGGATCTCATCAAAATAAAAAGTTTCTTCATGGCTAAAAAAATAGTATTAAAATAAAAAGAGAACCAACTGTATGAGAAAACATATTTTCCAATGATACCTCATACAAGGGTTTAATATCCAAAATACATAAAGAACTTACACAACTCCACTCTAAGAAGACAAGCATCCTGATTAAAAAAATGAGCAAATGACTTGAACAGACACTTCTCCAAGGAGGACATACA
This sequence comes from Anoura caudifer, assembly GCA_004027475.1. Taxonomy (NCBI): domain Eukaryota; kingdom Metazoa; phylum Chordata; class Mammalia; order Chiroptera; family Phyllostomidae; genus Anoura; species Anoura caudifer. The sequence continues at coordinate 261,100 of PVKU01001719.1, forward strand.
AAGGATCCAGAGACACATGAAAGATGCTGGATATTGGTAGCTATCTGAGACATGCAAATTAAAACCACAATGAGATACCACTTCATACCCATCAGAATGGTCATCATAAACAAAGCAACAAACAACAAGTGTTGGAGAGGTTGTGGAGAAATGGGAACCTATTGCACTGTTGGTGGGATTGCAGACTGGTACAACCACTATGGAAAGCAGTATGGAATTTTCTAAGAAAACTAAAAATGGACCTACCTTTTGACCCAGCAATTGCACTGCTAGGATTATAACCTACTAACCCTGAAATACCAATCCAAAAGAACGTATGCACCCCAATGTTCATGACAGCACAATTTATAATAGCCAAGTGTTGGAAGCAACCTAGGTACCCATCAGTAAATGAATGGATCAAAAAACTATGGTACATTTACACAATGGAATTCTATGCAGCATAAAGAAGAAGGAGCTCCTACCCTTCGCAACATCATGGATGGAACTAGAGAGCATTATGCTAAGTGAAATAATCCAGGAGGGGAAAGACAAATACCATATGATCTCACCTTGAACAGGAACTAATCAACAGAACAAACAAGCATAATATAACCAAAGATGCTGAAATTGAGAACAGTCTGACAGTCACCAGAGAGGAGAGGGAAAGGAATTTCAAGGGAAAAGGGGAGGGTTTTAGAGCAAGAAGTATGAAAGACACATGGACAAAAGCTCGGGGGGTTGGAAACGGGAGGGAGCTTTGGAGGGCTAGGGTGGTGGGCAGGGATAGGAGTATAAGACAGAAAACTGTACAAGAGCAACAATTAAAATAAAATTTAAAAAATCATACAAGAGAAAGTAAGAGTTGTGACTATCAACCCACTGAATGGGAGAACACACCAACAAAGAAGCAGCCAACATGTGAAGCCCAAGTACAACAAGAGAGCCCACACAAATGGCAGGGCAATCCTAGATTATCTACACAAGGAGTTCAAAGAGACCATACCACTTATTCCCAGAGAACCCCTACCACAGAAGATTACCCTATGAAGATAGCTGTCAAATCAAAGCATCTTGAATCAGAGAAACAAACAAAAAGTGTCACCTAAAATGGGGCGACAAAGAAAGAACTTGTTATTGAAAGGAATGGAACACTGTCTACTAAAAGGGCTAAATGATATGGAGGCGACCAAACTATCAGATATAGAACTCAAAAGAATTGTTATAAATACATTCAAGGAACTCATTGAAAATTACGAGGAATTGAATGGGAACTACAACAGTATGAAAAAGGAAAGAGAAAGTATAAACAAGAACCAGGAAGCAATGAAGAACATCATATCTAAAATGAAAAATACACTAGAAAGAATTACAAGCAGGCTGGATGAAGCAGAGTATTGAACTAGTGAACTGGAAAATAAAGTAGAAAGAAATACCAAGGTAGAGCAACTGCATTAGAAAAGACTCAAACAATATGAAAGTAGCTTAAGGGAACTGCAAGACAACATGAAACACAACAACATTCAAATCATAGGTATACTAGAAGGAAAAGAAAGGCACCAAGGGAAAGAAATCCTGTTTGAAAAATTAATAACAAAAAAAATTTCTCTAACCTGGACTGTGGAAAAGCCATACAAGTTCAAGAAGCACAGAGGGTCCCAATAAAGATGAACACAAAGAAGACTACTCCAATGCATATCATTAATTAAATTTCCAAATTTTAAAGACAGAGAATCTTAAAGGCAGTAAGGGAGAAACAAGAAGTAAAATACAAGGGAGCTCCAATAAGGCTAGCAGCTAATTTCTCAACAGAAATACTAAAGCCAGAAGGAAATGCAAAGAAATATTCTATGTAATGAATAGCAAAAGCCTGCAAACAAGACTACTCTACCCAGCAAGGATCTCAATTAAAATGGAAGGTGAAATAAGGAGTTTGCCAGACAAAAGAATGCTAAAAGAATATACCTCCATGAAATTAGCACTGAAAGATATGTTAAAGGGACTGCTTTAACAAGAGGAAGAAATAGAGTGAGAGAGAGAAGAACATAGGTATAAAGGGGAAAAATGAATAAGTACCTATCAATGATAATCTTAAATGGTAATGAATTAAATGCTCCAATCAAAAGACCTAAGGTACCTGAATGGATAAGAAAATATGACCTGCACATAAGCCACCTACAAGGGACCTGCCTCAGATAAAAAGGCCTACACAGACTGAAGATAAAGGGTTGGAAAAAATATTCAAAACCAGTTGGCAGGAAAAAAGTTGGTATAGTAATACTTACATCAGACAAAATAGACATAAAATCAAAGGCCATAAAAAGAGACACAGAAGGACACTTTATAATATTCAAAGGAAGAATTTATCAAGAAGACATAAACATTATAAACATGTATGCACCCAACATAGGAGCACACAAATATATAAGGAAAATCTTTGGGGTCTTCAAGAAAGATATAGACAGTGACACACTTATACTAGGGGATTTTAACACCCCACACTCAACAATGGATAGATCTTCCAAACAAAATATCATAAAGGATATTGCAGTATTGAACAATGCCCCAGATCAAATGTACTAAACTGAATATATATATATATATATATATATATATATATATATATATATATATATATACACACTTTCATCCCAAAGAAACAAAATACACAATCTTTTCAAAGATAGACCACATGATAGGGCACAAAAGAAGCCTCAACAAATTCAAGAAAATTGAAATCATGTCAAACATTTTCTCAGACCACAAGGTCCTGAAACAAGAAACCAACATCAAGAAAAAAAAACAAAAAACAAAAAACGGAAAACACTCAAATTCTTAGAGATTGAACATCATGCAGTTAAACAATGAATGGGTTAAAAATGAGATCAAGGAGGAAATCAAAAAGGTTCTGGAAACATATGAAAATGAACACACAAGAGTCTGGAACTTATGGAATACAGCAAAGTCAGTCCTGAGAGGGAAGTTCATAGTGATACATGCCCACCGAAAAAAGACTGAAAATTTCAAATAAACCTAACCCTACATCTACAAAAACTGGAGGAGCAACAACAAGTAAAGCCCAATGTCTGTAGAAGGAAGGAAATAACTAACATCAGAGCAGAATTAAACAACATGGAGACTACAAGAACAATTCAAAGGATCAATAAATTCAGGAGCTGATTCCTTGAAAGATAAACAAAATCGATCAGCTGAAAGTTCCTTTGGCTGGTTTGGCTCAGTGGCTTGAGTGCCTGTTTGCAACAAAAAAGGTCTCCTCTTCGATTTCCAGTCACAGCACATGCCTGGGTTGTGGGCAAGTTCCCTGGTGGGTGTCGCATAAGAGGCAACCATACATTGTGGTTTATGTCCCTCTTTGTCTCCATCCCTTACCCTCAACCAATAAATAAATAAATAAATAAATAAATAAATAAATAAATAAATAAATTTAAATATTGGCAAGCCATTTAGCAGATTCCTCAAGAATAAATGAAAAAGGCCCCAAATAAATAAAATCAAAAAAATGAAAGGGGATAGATTACAACTAATACCACAGAAAACAATGGATTGTAAGAAATCTCTGCAAACAACTATATGCCAATAAATTTGAAAAACTGGGTGAAATAGATAAATTTCTAGAAAAAAATAACCTGCCACCAAATGAAGAAGAGGAAGAAAGCCTGAACATAATAATAACAGCTGGTGAATTTGAAGCAGTAATCAAAAAATTCCCAGCATGTGAAAGCCCTGGACTAGATGGTTTCTAATGAGAATTTTACAAAATATTTAAGGAAGAGCTAACCCCTATTCTCCTCGGACTATTCCCAAAAGTCTAAGAAGAGATAAGACTACCAACCTATTTTTTATGAAGCCAGCATCATCATAAACCCAAAACCAAGAAAGAAAACACCAGGCCAATATCACTGATGAACATAGATGCTAAAATCCTCAACAAAATATTGACAAACTGTAGCCAGCAGTACATTAAAGAGATCGTACACCATGATCAAGTGGGATTCATCCCAAAGATGCAAAGATGGTACAATATTCACAAATCAGTAAATATACCTCACATAAAAAAAGAAAGACAAAAATCATGTGATTATATCAATAGTTACAGAGAAAGCATTTGAGAAAATACAGCACCCATTTATGATAAAAACACTAAAAAAATGGGAATGTAGGGAGCATCCATCAACATAATAAAGGCCATATACAACAAAACCTTCACTCAACATCATATTCAACAGGGAAAAACTAAAAGCTTTGCCACTAAGATCAGGAACAAGATAAGGATGTCCACCTTCACCACTTGTTTCCAACACAGTATTAGAAGTCTAAGTCCCTGTGATCAGAAAAGAAAAATAAAATAAAAGCATCCAGGCCCTGGCTGGTGTAGCTCAGTGGATTGAGCGTGGGCCTGCAAACCAAAGGATCGCAGTTCGATTCCCAATCAGGGCACATGCCTGGGTTGCCAGCCAGTTCCCTGCAGAGGATGCACAAGAGGCAACCATACATTGATGTTTCTCTCCCTCTCCTTCCCTTCCCCTCTAAAGATAAATAAATAAAATGTTTTAAAAAAAGCATCCAGATTGGAAAGGAGGAAGCAAAACTGTCATTGTTTGCAGATGACATGACAGTGTACATAGAAAACCCTATACATTCCACCAAAAACTAATTGAGCTAATGAGTGAATTTGTCAAAACTGAGATACGAAGTCAATATTCAGGAATGGAAGGTATTTTTGTACACCAACAATGAAATATCAGGAACAGAAATCAGAAAAAAATCCTATTTGCTTTAGCAACAAGAATAAAAACGTACCCAGGAATAAACCTAACTAAGGATTTTAAAGACCTGTACTCAGAAAAGTATACAACCCTGAAGAAAAAAATCAAGTAGACACAAATAAATGGAAACATATACCACGTTCATGGATTGGAAGAATTAACATCATCAAAGTATCCATACATCCCAAAGCAATTATAGATACAATTCAATCCCTACTAAAACACCAATGACATATTTCCCAGATATAGAACAAACACCTCAAAAATTTATGTGGCGCCTTAAAAAAATTCTGAACAGTGTCAGCAATTTTGAGAAAGAAGAACAAAGTAGGAAGGATCACAGTACCTGACATCAAACTATAATACAAAGCCATTGTAACCCAAACAGTCTGGTACTGGAATAGAACAGGCACATAGATTAATAGAACAGAACAGAGAGCCCAGAAATAAACCCTTAGTTGATAAGTTAATATTCAACAAAGGAATCAGGAGCATAAACTGGAGTAAAAATACTGTTCAGCAAATAGTGTTGAGTGATCTGAACAGTTACACGCAAAATATGAAACTCAACTACAAACTTACACCATACACAAAAATACACACAAGGTGGATAAAATACTTAAATGTATGACATGATACCACAAAAGTCTTATAGGAGAACTTAGGCAGGAATATTTCAGATAATCCATGCAGCAATATTCTCACCAATATATCACCTGAAGCAAGCATATAAAGAAAAGAAGAAACAAATGGCACTACATCAAATTAGAAAGCTTCTGCCTGGCTAAAGAATACATTAGCAAAATTAAAAGTAAAGTGACCATATGGGAAAATATTTTGCCAATAATACTTTGGACAAGGGTTTCATCTACAAAATATATAAAGATCTCACATGACTCCACTCCAGAAAGACAAACCATCCAAATAAAATAGGCAAACTACCTGTACAGACACTTTTCCAAGGAGGACATAGAAATGGCTCATAGACATATCAGAAGATGCTAAGCATCACCAGCCATCAGAGAGATGCAAATTAAAACGACAATGAGATACCACTTCTCACCAGTCAGAATGGCCATCATAAATAAAGCAACAAACAACAGGTGTTGGAGAGGTTGTGGAGAAAAGGGGACCCTAGTGCACTGTTGGTGGGATTGCACACTGGTACAACCACCATGGAAAGCAGTATGGAATTTTCTAAGAAAACTAAAAATGGATCTACCTTTTGACCCAGCAATTTCACTGCTAGGATCATATCCTAAGAACCCTGAAACACCAATCCAAAAGAACCTATGCCTCCCAATGTTCATAGCAGCACAATTTACAATAGTCAAGTGCTAGAAGCAACTTAAGTGCCCAGCAGTAACTGAATGGATCAAATAACTATGGTATATTTACACAATGGAATTCTATGCAGCAGAAAGAAAGAAGGGGCATCTACCCTCTGCAACAGCATGGATGGAACTGGAGAGTATTATGCTAAATGAAATAAGCCAGGTGGTGAAAGACAAATACCATGTGATCTCAACTGTAGGTGGAACCTAATCAACAAAACAAACAAGCAAGCAAAATAGAACCAGAGATATGGAAATAAAGAACAAACTGATAGTGACCAAAAGGGAGGAGTGAAGGGCATAATGGGGGAAAAAGAGGAAGGATCAAGTCAACCTGGTATAAAGGACCACTTTACAAAGACAACCAGGGGTGGAGGATTGAATGTGGGAGGTGGGGGGTGGGTTTTATAAAGTAATGGGGGGAAATGGTGACAACTGTAATTGAACAAAAATTTAAAAAGTAAAAAATATATTTCATCAAAATAAAAGCAAAAATTCAGCATGTTGTAATATTTTTGCCACAAAATTACTAATTGTTTAATTCAATGCTGAGTTAAAATAACATTCATATTAAAGAATTTGGAAAAAATAGCCACTCATATAAATGAGAACTTGGTAAAAATAATACACATGCTTTATAACTGAGGACATAAAATAGTTTCTTTATTTATTGTGTGGATTTGCCATATCACTTCTGACATGGTGAGACTTATGAGAGAAAAGAGGATGACAAGAGGGCAAACATATTAAAAGGAAGGGAAAAGCATACCTTTCATACATGTTTTTAGGAATTTCATTAAGGACATGAGCATGTATGTTCAATAGGTGATTAGAGAGGTACTTTCAGTAGCATACTAGTATGTCTATGAAAAGGTAGACTTTCCCTCCAATATCCTGTAATAGTAAAAACTGTTATGTGTTAGTGAATAAAAATACCAACCATAAAAACAACAACAATAACAGAAATAACTGCTACCATTTACTGCATGGATTACCACAGATCAGGTGCTGTGCTAAGGAATTTCCATGAATGATCTTACTGAGAGCATTCACTGTATACAGATAGAGTTAAAATAGGTTTTGTTCCTGCAATCTCATCTCATCATTGACTGTCACACAATGACATACAGCTTGCATACAACAGGGGTTATAATGACAAAGACCTTATAATACAAATACAAAATGGAATATGTGAAAGTTTTGTTATAATAATGACTATGTATTTATCTATCCTCTCAATGTTATCTTCTCACCTGTATCTGCTAATTCAGATTAATAAAACACTCCCAATGGAGTTGAGAAGCTAGTGAGTGAAGGTAAGCATGTGTATATAACAATAAGAAAGGAAAACTTAAAGAAATTAAAGAGAATATGGAGGAAAACAGGCAAATGGGAGTGGAGATAAGCAAAGACATGAATGTGGACTGAATAAGAAACTTCCTGTGCAGATTCCACATTTAACAACTGCTATTATGGAGTTAAGAGATTGTTTTAATACCCTTTTGCATGAAAACAGTTAGTGGACACTAGAATGTCATAAACTTAGGTTAGTATCACAGAAACAGATTAATTTGAGAGCTAATTTATTGTTCTGCTTATGCTACCAAAAGTTAGAGAAAAAACTTGCATTTTACAGTCACTTCATTTTTCATCAGATGCTTACATTCAGATCCTCATAAAGCCTTAATTCTGAAATGGAAACCACCCCAGAATTTTTCATCCCCTTTGTTCAATGACAAGAATCACTGGTGGGCATCAGTCCCTGATTGCATTTTATGTACTGTAATGGTAGCTTGGGTGGTATTTAGATCCACAATATGAAACTTCTCATTTTTTTTGTTTATATTAGTTTTCAAAATATAACTTTTTCCTGTATCACTTTAAATGCAAAAAATTACAATCCAATGTTCTAGTGTTCAAATCAGAGTTAAACACAGCAAAATATTCATAACCACAATGTAGCAGTGCTTTTGCTAATGTTTCACACAGGGTATCAGGCTTCAAAGATATAAACCAATCAAGACTTTGACCTATGCTCTTCTTCAAACAGGCCTCCTCCTCATATGTCAGAGTCACTTTTATAACATCGGAGATTCCATTTTATCCCAATATGCAAGGAACATTAATGAAGACATCTTCTTATATTCCATAGAGATCATTGATCATGGTGGAAATTGGATGCACCTGCCTAAGATTCATCATTATATTTTCTGCTAAATCTGTCACAGATAGTCAAATGTCTTAGGATGTGTAACCTTTCAGTTTGATCACCTCATAAGCACTGTCAACCACCTGTTTGTGAACTATTTTACACTGTTCCTTATCTGCCTCAGTGTCTTATCCAGGGTGCATATTCTTTAGGGAGACACTGGCAACATTCACTTCACTCCATACAGGTACACTAGAGTCTCCATGCTCCCCCAGGACCCACACATGACAGAATAGTGGGTGAACACCTAGCCCTTTTCCCATTAGGTAACAGAACCTGGCTGAAACCAGACTGCACCCATTTCCAATAACATGGATTTTGGGAAAGCCACTTATCTTCCGAGCCACATAGGTAAGGACATCCACTGGATTGGAAACATTAAGCACTTTGCATTTGGGACACTACAATTGCCTATCAAACTAGATGTGTGTTCACTGAGAGTGATATAACTTGTGGTTCCATGTATTAAAACATTTTCTTTATTGTTCTTCAAGTACAGTTCTCTGCCTTTTCACCCAACCCCAGTAAACCACTCCACCCCTATGCCCTTCCCCTGTTTTCACCAACCCTTGTTATTGTCCATGTGTCCTTTATAATTGTTCCTGCAAACCCTTCACCCTTTTCCCCTATAATTCTCTCCTCTCCCCTCTGGTCACTGTCAGCCTGTTCTCAATTTTAGTGTCCTTGGTTATATTTTGCTTGCTTGTTTGTTTTGTTGATTAGGTTCCTTTTAAAAGTGAGATCATGTGGTATTTGTCTTTCACCACCTTACTTACATCACTTAGCATAATACTCTCCAGTTCCAACCATGCTGTTGCAGAGGGTAGATGCCCCTTCTTTCTTTCTGCTGCATAGAATTCCATTGTGTAAATGTACCATGGTTATTTGATCCATTCATTTAACTGATGGGCACTTAAGTTGCTTCTAGCACTTGACTATTGTAAATTGTGCTGCTATGAACATTGGGAGGCATAGTTTCTTTTGGATTGGTGTTTCAGAGTTCTTAGGATATAATCCTAGCAATGAAATTGCTGTGTCAAAGCACAACTCCATTTTTAGTTTTCTGAGAAAATTCCATACTGTTTTCCATAGTGGTGGTACCAGTCTGCAATCCCACCAACAGTGCACTATGGTTACCTTTTCTCCACCACCTCTACTTCATCAATTCTGCTTTTGTTTCCTTCTATTGTGCTCTTCTTTAGTTCAGAAATGGTATTCTTCATTTCCTCTTGGACCTTGTTGATAGTTTGTATTTTCTTTTTCATGTTGATATAGTTCACAGTGAGGTCATTGTTGTTTCCCTGTAGTTTTGGTAATTCTCTGTGAGCTTATTCAGCTCCCTGGTAACCATTGCTTTGAACTCATCTGATAGTTGACTTGCCTCTATTTCATTTAGCATTCTTTCTGAGGCTTCCTCCTTTCCTTTCATTTCGGGATTATTTCTTTGTCTTCCCATTGTTTGTGAGACTGTGCTTGTTAGCCTCTCCTTTTTAAATTGATCTCTTCTGACTCCCTGGCTTTCTGGTGTGAAATTCTATGGTAGAATACCTGTGAGATTCAGTGGTGCAATCTCCTTGATCTCCTGAACTTGCTGGTCTTTGGCTGTTTTTTTATGTTGGTTCTCTGTATGTTTTTGGGTTTTGATTGTTTTGAGGTCTTTCTTTGATGTGTCCTTCCCTCCAGCTGGTTAACTGAGAGTCACTCTGTCCACCACAACTTGTATTCTGTTGTGCAGGTGTGGACAGGTTTTCTTGAAGGTGATTCTTCTGTGTGCACAAGGTTTTGAGGCTGCTCTCTCGCTCTTGTTCAGTTGTATGTTCTAGGTCATTTCTCCACTATTTAGTTGTATTTCCAGACAGGTCCTGAACTGAATTTAGAGTGGCTTCCACTCTCTCATCTACCTTCTTTTATTTTTATCTGTTGGTGGTTCCTTTGTTGGTGGGTTTCCTCTTCCAGCGGGTATACTGGTGTTCAAAGCTCCCACCTAATCTTTTTTGTGATTGGTTGGATAGGGAAGGCAAATGGTGTTTTAAGACAGCAAGTATGTATTCTATGATATTTACAGTACCAGCTTGTAGAGATGATACAGGAGATCCTTTGGATATGTATAATGTTAACTGTGATATTTCACCCAACTAGCTACTTTTTAGAAAGTGTGGAACAAAGATAAAGCTCTTTTAGGGGCAGGGAAGGATTGTGAGTTGGATCTAGAAAGCAGTGAGCTTGTGGAGGTCAGATCGTGAGGTAAAGTGAGAGTAAAGATAGAAAATAGGTGCACTGTGTGAGAGAATAGAGTTAACCACAAGAGTAATAAATTTCAGAAGATGGTAAAATGGGCTAAGATTTGGGAGGAATGTTGTGTAGTGTTTACAATTGTGTGGAACAGCAATTATTTACAATAGTAATGGAGCAACAATCGTGGCAGAATCTATGTGATCTGAATAACAAGAATAAGATGTATAGGAACTAGAGTAGTGTGTTATTGGAACACAAATGATGTGAAAGATAGAAAATTAAAAATACACAATGAAAGAAAAAAAGAGAAACCAATCAAACAATGCGATTTAACAAACCCAGTGAAGAAGACTAAACAGAAAGAAGAAAAATACAAAAATACTAATAAAAAAGATATGACAATAATCAATAATAATAGTAACACAAACATACAATAACTTGTAAGCTCTCTGGAATAGCAAAATGAAATATTTCTCACTGACTCAGTTGTTGGGATGGCACCTCTTTGGGTCTAACTCTCATCTTTTCACAGCTCCAGGTTTTATTGTCTCACTTGTGGGAATTTTTTTTAAAAAATGAAGAAGGAATAAAAAAAGAAAGGAAGGAAGGAAGGACGGAAGGAAGGAAGAAAGAAAGAAAGAAAGAAAGAAAGAAAGAAAGAAAGAAAGAAAGAAAGAAAGAAAGAAAGAAAGAAAGAAAAAGAAGGGCCCTGGCTGGTGTAGCTCAGTGGATTGAGTGCAGGCCTGTGAACCAAAGGGTTGCTGGTTTGATTTCCAGTCAGGTCACATGCCTGGGTTGTGGGCCAGGTCCCCACTTGGGGACATGTGAGGGGCAATGACACATTGATATTTCTTTCTTTCTCTTTCTTCTTCCCCTTCCTTCTCTATAAATAAATAAATGAATAAAATCTGTTTAAAAAGAAGGAAAGAATGGAAGAAGGAATTTTTAAAAATTAAAAAAATAAAAAAGCCTTCTGCTGGCTTTAAACTGGCCAAACCAGTTCTTCCTGGCTGCAGCAGGCTGAGGAGAGATTGGTTTTGCTTTTCTCCCTTCTTGAGCTGCACTCTTTGTGTTTGCCCAGCCTCCAGCCCAGTTCCTCAGTTTGCTTCTGGGCCCCCAGTGCCGTTCTGTGCCCAGCCTACGCCTTCAGTCCTCCAGTTGTGCTGTCCTTGAGGTGTACCAGTTCAGTTCGGAGCAACTCACATGCCACCTTCTTCCTCTTTGCTGTCCTAGATGCTAGGGACTCTCAGCGTCCCTTCAGGGTAGTTCAGCCCCCACACTGAGTTAAGTCTTTCTGGGGATTGATGATTCCCAGAGCCCTACAGCTCTCCCCTTTAAGGGCATCTCTGCCTTCCTCTTAGAGAGCCAGTTGTCCCTGTAGGGCCCTGGGTGCAGGGGCTGGGGGGGAGTTGCCTCTGCGTGGTGGGGTCAGATGCTCTCTATCTTGGAGCTGCGGCCTGGGCCTGAGCACTTGGCCTTGCTGCTGGAGTTGGGCAGGCAGCCACTGGGCCACATGGTCAGGTGTGCGCTATATCCGGGGATGTGCGCATGGACAAGGATGGGCAGCCACTGGGAAGAGGGATTGGGTGTGCATTCTCCCTGGGGTTTTGGGTGTGAGTTCCCAGCTGTGTATGGGTAGGGGCACAGGAGGTGGGGGCGGCTGCTGCTGAGAATCCCCTAACAGCTGCTGAGTGCCTCTTTTTTCTCTTTTTATTTTTGAAAAATTCCTCCTCTTCAAGCCTGCCACTCCAAACAAGTGCCTGACCTCTCACATAGCCCAAATGTTCAACCAGACCAGGGACTGACCAGGTCAGGGGCTGTCATTGCATAAGTCTTCCCAGCTGGTGTCCATAGTCTCAGTGGGTGCACCTTGCCCCTGTGTGTTTGCCATTTCATCCTTACCCTGCCACCTGCAACTTCAAGCATGCAGGTCTCTCATGGTGCTGCTCAAACCTTATTTGGCAGGGGGGGAGCTGTTGAACTGGCTCTCTCCCAAGAATCCTGTGGCAGACATGTGGGGCATCGGGCCTAGGGCTGCAGCCACCTTGGTCCCTACGATGATCTCAGGGACCTTATTGTCCTGAAGCACTCTCTCTGCCATTTGATTTTTCAATGTCCTCTACAATGTTTTGTCTCCAATCTTCATATATGCTGGGGTATTGTTGGCTGTTTGCTCTGTTCCTTAGAAAATCAGCTAGGTGTTCCACTGGTGCTCAGGGGGAAGTCCCAAATCTGATATTCTTAAAGTACAGAGATTATCCTCCAAGAGCCAGACCTAATGAGGTGAATCCTTAAATAGGATGGGACTTTTCTTGGTGAGGGAAATCCAAAGGATAAGAGTGTCACTCTTCTGGCTAGCTTTGAAGATGGAAGTAACTTGTGGTTACTTTATGCAAGATGCGTAGTCCAACTTTTTTCTCCAATAAGTCACATCCTGGGACCCCATGTATAAATCCAATATTGCATGTCTTGTGCACAACTGTTCTTAAGGATCATACTTTATGTACTATATGAATAAAATTATGTTCATTGCCATAAAATATAAAAACAATTCGACATATAAATAACATAGCCAACTATCCTAGTATCATATGAACTAAAACAACAAATAAACCTTGAACAGTGAAAAAACTTTGATCTATCCTTGGAAAGTTCAGGGTATGTTTATAGACCACAACTTTAATGGCCATGAAAGCAATAAAAAGGAAAACAAAACTTAAACCTAAACACCTTTTAGAATTTACCCAATAGGGTATATTTCCATCTTTTCTTCTTTTTAGTTAGGGCATTTATCCCTTCTGCTACTTTTTTGTCATTTCAGAAATGTGTCTCACAGCTTTATAAACCTGAAGATAAAAATAAGCATCTCTGCAAATTAAGTAGTTCAAAGAAAAATGAAAAGGATATCTTCTTCCTGATATTTGACTCATTGAAAATTTAGCTCTTTATCAGATTCCTTAAGCCCTGCAATAAGACAAGTTTTAGTCTGCCATTCCATATACATCACAGTGTTATAAAATCTTTCCTCAAAGCAAAACAGATACCTAAATAGTTCAGATGGAACACTATGGTATCTCCTGAGCCTTTCAGGAGGCTCAATGTAAGTAGTGACCAAAGTGGGTTATCTTTGTATATCACGAGGGATAAATACTGTTAATCTTAAAAAAAATGCAAAAATTTGTTTTTCCTATTAAAATGTGAATAAATGTTGAACATTAAAATATTTCAAGTAAGAATATGAAAGAAACTATACACTCTCAGAGAAAGTACTATATAAACTAGAAAGTCTCAAAGACTCCTGGGAAAAATTGCAGCTCCATGGCAAAGAAAGAAGAAAACTGATTTTTGTGTTTTTGTTGCTGTATTCACAGCATCAGGCACAACAGTTTTAATGTTAAAACACTACCTAAAACCCGAAGAGTCCATGCTTTTCAGCTTGTAAAACTTAGCAAACATGCAGGTCTAGAAGAATTCAAGTGGTCTTATTCACACAGCTGATTTACAGGTACTGGATATAATGGAGAAAATATCATCTTGTAAACCTTAGGGCAGGTGTGTCAAACTCATTTTCACTGAGGGCCACATCAGCTTCAATTGCCTTCAAAGGGCTGAATGTAACTTCAACACCATAACAGTTAATGAGTAGTTACATTTATACAGTCCTAAAATTATTTCGGCCTTTTGAAGGCAACCGTGTGGCCCTCAGTGAAAATGAGTTTGATAGCCTTGCCTTAGGATTTCTCAGAGTGCAGGAAAATCAAGAGGGAATGTTTACTTTCTACTTTACTTACTCTTACTGTTACAGAGCAAACAGAAGGTCCATTATTGTCCACCGCCTTATGGAAAGATGCCTCTCAAAGCCAGAGATTTGTGAAAAGGAAAGGAAATGTTTATTTAATGCTATACAGAGTTAAAGTAGCAACCTAGCATCTCCATTAATATATCAAAGTCCTTCAGGATACCCACAGACACCCACAGTGCTTCCTATCTCCCTCTGCCCTAAGTCAGGGTACCGTACTTGCAAGGAAGAGAAGCACACGTCCGGGATCCAGGCTCTTGACACCGTCAGCTGTGTCGTTGTCCAGGCAGGATCTCCAATTAATCCAAAGCCATGTGGCACCTTCTCATGGCCTACTGGCAAGAGTTCTTTCACCCTTCTTTCAGGCAATCTCTCTTGCTCCCAGGCCACACAGACAAAAGGAAGCACCCCAAAGCCGTGTGGTCCTTCTTCTACCAAAGCTGTGGGGAAGGGGTCCCCACTCTGGAAAAGCCACGTGACAATTCTCTGCTAAAGC